>JAOTOL010000792.1:0-129893 GCA_034440575.1 Imbricaverruca yamaguchii | reverse complement strand
GTCAACCAATTATTCAATTTAGTCATAGCTGGTCACATTTAGAGATTGCCAATGTATCCTTCCACTCTCCCTTCCAAACGTCCTTGGCACTTGCAGGGCTGGAGATACCTCACAAATTCATGGGATCCAAGTTCATATTTTTAAGGCACATTTTCAGTGCATATGGAAAATGACAAACTAAGAGTGGCAGGAATCAAACCAGGGGTTCCAGGCGACATACCAACTCCAGGCATGGTTACCAACTATGAGGAACATGAAAAACATTATAACACTCGCACGTCCGGTGGTCCGCGCCAACTTCGCATGTCCGGGGGGCAGATGTCTCCCTCTAAGATCTCTAGAACTATGCTAGCTAGCGACAAACGGAAAACGGCGTTGAATAGCTGGTGGCGGGCTCCATCGAAAGTGTTTTGGTCATTTTTCGCTCAGGTCAACAGTCAGGTCACTGGGTCATCATAGGTAGAATTCGACCAGATCAGGTGGGACTCAGATATTGACACATATCTCAGGACCAGTAACATATAGAAACAAACGGCGAATGCTATTCGACAGCCCTTGAAATGCGCTACCGACAATATGCGTAATTTAAGGTCGGTTCAACCGAAACTCGGGTCAAGGTCATGAAGTCATGACCTCAGGTCAAGGCCTATAGAGGTCATGTAATATATCAATCGACATGTCTTGACGATACAAGTACAATGGCGGTAATTTCAGCCTTCTATCTCAGTGCAGTGCGATGTAATGCGCATAAATGTGTAGTGATCTCAGATGACCTCAGAGACCTTGGCGAGGTCACTGAGCAAAAAATGTTAACGGTCACATTGAGCATAGCTTCCATCTACATGCCACAACCGTTGTGTAATCATTTCGAGCGCAAATATGTAACCAGGAAACATTTGTATATTTTACCATAGCCCTATAATGGGAAAGCCATGGCAGCGACCTGACCTAAGGTGAATGCTACGAAAAAAAAACGATATACATATTATGGTCCCTGATGAGATTATGACATGCTATAAGTTTGAAATCAATCGCCCAATTATTGTGGAAGTTATGCCACCTAGAACTCCGAGTGTAGTTGGGTTACTTCGCCTGACCTGGTGACCTGACCTGAGATGACCCAGGATTAAAAATGTATAAGGATCTGCGAAAAAGACCAATGAACAGCTATGCGAGGTGTGGCCTTGCTAACCCGATTAGTTTGGCGGCAAATGAGGAAAAACCGGAGGGGTCAGATATCTGCCCCCCCCCCGGACGTGCGCGGGATAAGCCCAAAGATCAGACCAAACATTTGATCAGACCAAGCCTGGTTTTCAATTGTGAAAAGTTCAACATACCAGTACAAATTGGATTCATTGGAAGATCCAGAGTTGGTTTTGAATTGCTTAGCGGTGCCAAGCAAAACTAATTCTCAGATTTGTTTTAATATTTTGCACAAGTTTCTAACTCCTTGAATTTAGCATCAGATGTTTTTAGTTTTGCATACATTGTGTACCATTGACCAATTCTGCTGCAAAGTAGGCTGTTAGGGGGGGGGGGATAGCTAAGAAGGACCACATCACAGCCCAGTCTTAGCCCATCGTTCCTGAACGCTTTTAGTTGAACAGAATTTCTCACCTCTCCTACTCATCTATGCAGGTAGGAAACTTGTACCAACCCCACAGCGTCGCACAATTCCTTAACCCGTCCCGACTCGGGGGCTCTTCAACCGCCCCCTCAGGTTTTTTCGCGGATAGCGAACGAACGGCGCGCGGCAGCGCGCCCAAATTTGGTATACCTTTTCCCACATCAATTTGACATGCTGATTCAAAATGTTTACGTCAGGTCATCTAAGGTCAACGAGTTAGTCAAGGTCAAGTGAGGTCATCTCCAAAAACTTTCAACCAGTCGGCACGCTTTAACGGATACAGATATTTTAATGAAACTTTCAGCGTTTGTTTATCTTTAGGGATGCAACAAAACGTACGAGTGGAATGTTTCTCATTTTTTCTTTCTTTTTTAACTACATAGAAATGTTGCGTATTTGCCAATTTGCAGTTCAAATAGAGAATTCTGGCTAAAGTAAGCATGTTTTATTAGGGCAGGCTGACTTCCAACAACGTTTCTCGGTCTGCTCTACCGATTGGGAAAGGAAAATTAAAGAAAACTTAGAAAATAAACTTTTTGAAATAAAAAAAAATTTGAGGGAGCTGAAAAAATTATAGCCCTGGTCGATTTCGCTGTCCTTCCCCATTTCATTTTTTTCATATATCACCCAAAATGAACTCCCCAGAGTCTAAAACATATGTAATGTAAGACGTTAAAAGTGAAAATCTAGCCCCCCTGGCAACGCCACTTTTGGGGGTAAATTTTTATGGAGGGTGGACCCGAACCCTACTCGTCAAGCGCTTCCCGAAGACACCTCGTTCGTCTTCGTGCGATGCTTAGTTTGGATTTTAGAGGGGGGTCTTCCACCCCCCCCGAGAGGGTGGGAGGATTTGACCGGAAAGACGGCGCGGGTTAATTTCATGAATAAATGGGAACTTTTTGTGTGAGACATGTTCCGATGTAACACGAAAGTCAACTTGCACACAATTTCCTCTGACGGTGCAATGCATTATGCAGAAACGTTTTAGTTCATCTTGCGAAGGCTGCTTTTTTATGTTGTGTACCCTACGCTTCGCATGAAACGATAGCGCATAATATGGCGACATTTGGATTAAGGCCTGCCTCACTCATACGCACTTCAGATCAATGTTAGAGCTGTTCCAAATTGAATATGTAAATCTTAACTCAAGTTTTCACAATAATTACGAATCACCAATGAACGTTTCATGTCAACTGGTAAATTTTGTGATTTTCCAGTGGATAAGAGCATAGCTATGCACGAAAATAAAATCACAAAGATCTTTCAGCTCTACTGAGGTGAGACACTGCCTTAAGTGCCTTAGTGGGCGGACCGGCCCTGGTGGTTATGTTAGGTCAGGCTAGGTTAACCCTCGCGCGTTCCTGCCATCTGTCGGCAAAAATAAAAGTACTCTGCGTTTCCTGGGTATCCATCAAGCGGGAATATTTTCCGGATTTGACGTTGTGATGCGCTATATTCCGGCGCGTTTCGATGTTACCTGGCAACTTCGGGAACTTATGATGATGGGATGCTATGATCTTGGAAAGTTATGGTACGGATCCGCACCACCTCGGTGGCGTGGTCGGCTAATGCGGGAGACGCTTTGCCCCTATGCGCCCGCTTCGAGTGTGGGTATAAGCCTGACCCCGGGTCGGTTTGTCTTCGGTCGGCTCCTACTCAGGAGATGACAAAATCTATGGTGCAGGTCGTGCCACGGAATTAACTACCGTCCAGCACCAGCGGCTTCAGGTTTACGAGCATGATCTACTTTAAACCGACCCTTCAGTCCCATGACAATCTCTTGTGCACCACCTCACCTCGTGTCACTGGAACAGTCATCTGGCCCGTCCCAGTTCATCGGGCTCGACATTGGGACAGCCACGCCTTGTACGCATTTGAGAAGAAACGTGTGAATGAGCTATCACGCAAGGGTGCAGAAAAATGGAATACCTGTCATGTGCATAGGCACTTTTGTGTAAGCTTGTGCAATACGGAAAACGTCCAAGGCAGTGGAGCTAAAGGCATGTAGAAAAAAACGATGACCCTCGCCACTGGACCTGTGCTAATGAGTCACAACGGCCACCGACATTTCGCACTGGGCGACAGCAGTGACTGACCTTCCTTGCGGGGCGCGCGACAGGACTGCGACCGCGAGTGGTGTGGCCCGGAGAGGCGGCGCGCGCGCCGCTCCGGAGGTGTGCCGGCGCGCAGGTGACCTCCGGGCGACGAGCGGCGCGGCGACGGCGTCCGCCGGCCCGACTCGTCTCGCCCGGCGTCCACGTGCAGGTCGGGCGTGCTGCGGACGCTGCCGGCTGCTGCCGACGCGCCCGAGCGCGAGCACCGGCGCACCGAGATGCGCACCGGCACGCCCGTGTCGGCCGCGACGGCGTACGGCGAGCCGACGGCGGCCGGCCGCCGTCGGCGCCGACACAGCCGGGGCTGTCGCCGCCGACGGCTGCGCTCTGTCTCGTCGCTGGACTCGCTCGAGCCGACGACGAGCGGCACGCGGTCGGCGGAGGTCATGGCCAGGCCCGACCACGAGCTCGACGGCTCGGCGCGCGCGCGGCTCGACGTGCCGCGCCGCGCCCCCACGTTCATCGGAGTCGACGCGGCCGACGTCGGCTCCGGCGGGCGTCTGCGGAGTCAGAGAGCCGCGTCAGAGCTGGTCGGAGGCGGTCACAGCAGGTCGGGCTGGACAGGCGACGTGAGAGCCGATTCAGTGGAAGTCAGGGCACAGAGGTCAGAGGTCAACACGCACGGCCACTCGGAATCGCAATTATTCATACCGTAGAGAAGGGTTCTTACGCGATCATTTCGAATTGTCCCAGCAAGTAGCGTATTGTCTGCGGGATATTTCGATCCTGCTGGGAAGACCATTTAGAAGAAGATAAAGCACATAGACCCATACAGACACATAGTATGCGCCCTCATATATATTCGTATATATATTATATATATACTTATATATATATACATATATATACATATATTTATGAATGTATATATGCTGACGCATACAGTGTTGTTCATAGGCTTTGCATCGGGGCGGGGGCTATTAAAGCGATATGGACAAAGGACCTACCCTCATTTTAAAATATACTCCAGGATGCGATCACTACTTTTCAAAGTGGACCATTCAAACTCTTCTAAGTAAACGTATTTTTGACCCACTTAAATTACCTATGGAGAGGGCCGAATCTACCACCACCGTGTCCAAGTCACCGGATTTCAACCCCACCTCCCCAACCCTGTTGTCATGTTTTCCTTTAGCATTTCTTGTTTAGTCACCTCACACTGCTGAAATTACACCAGTACAAATCACCTTAAAATGTATAATTTTCCCCGTTCAGGGATTGAAGTTCACAGCGCTCGGTCACTCCCACACCAACGTTCGTGCACGTGCATGCCACCTTGCGTATTCCATGCATTCGCCACACTTCGTACGATGGTACGGTTGCTGGTAAGCCTCCTACGTTTTGCTAATTGCTGCCACATGTTAGGTTCACGTCATATTTGACGTGACGGAATGCTTCGTATGGGGATTCGTTGTGAAAATTCGTGTAATTAAATTAAATCATTAGTTCTCCTCTTCCAATATCTTCCAGTGGTCCAGAAATCCGGATACCCACTAAGCTTTGATGCCCCTCATCTGTTTAGTTAATTGTGCTCCCAGTTTGGCTACCGAACCGAGGAATTGGCTGGCTTTCGATTTTTGGACGCGTTGCATTTATATTCGTCTACGGACGTTAATGGTTCCAGTCAATTTCTGTAAGGGGCCCAGCACACGTTTGAGACCCAACTCTTTTTGGCTTCTGTTGCTTGTTTTGTGCCCCTATGAGTCTTTTAGGTATCGGGTCATTTTCAGGAACCCGACGTGTTTATTTAGTCCCGATTTTGTGTTCCTTTTTGGGACCTTTGGGGGTCAGGTTGGGCCTTTTGCGATTTTCCAAGGCTGCAACGCGACTTTTTTTTGGTGCAAGTGATATTTTGTGATACCAGACGTAATTTGTTTTGGTCACTTACGCGAGCTTTAGCGGCCTCGACGCCTTTTGTGGATCGAACAGGTTTGGATATTTTTGCACAATTGTCGGGCCCCCCACAGTGATTTGCCATGCCCAGGTTTTTCTGTTGCCTTGATTCATTTGCTTTTGGTTTCGATGAGTCCTTTGGGGGCCAGGTGTAACCTGTCGAACGCCTAGTGTCATTTTCAGGATCTGGGCGCAATTTTGTAAGGAATCCCCAGCTCAGTGTGATGTTCTGAGGCCTCATCTGGCCTTTTTGGGCCCCTATCTTGATCTTTAAGGACCACTGCATGACTTTTTTGAGCCCACCAGCAATAATTTCCCGGGGTTCAGGCGCGAACGTTTGATAACCCTAGCGTAATATTCCGGGGCCTGACACGTTTTTGGAGGTTTAAACACGATTTTCAAGGACTCCGGCACGATTTATTGGGGACCCCAGCGTGATCTTCAGGGGCCCCTGCACGAACCATTGACGCAGCCAGCGTGATTTTTATAGGCAACTGCTCGAACTTTTAAGGCTCCACCGATTTTCAGGCGCCCTCGCCAGACTTTTTGGGCCTCAGCGACATTTTGAAGGACTGGGCAGGACACTTTCAAGCCCCATGTGTGATTTTCACAGGCGCGATCCGACTTTTCGGGGCCAGCGATATTTGTAGGGTCTCGGCCCGTCTTTTTGGGACCCTCCGCGTGATATCCAGGGACATGGCCTGACGTTTTTGGGCCCACAACGTGTTTTCCAGAAGCCGCTGCACGATTTGGCATAATTTTCAAGGGTCCCGGGCTGACTTCTTGGGTCCACGGCACGATTTGGGTCGGCGCTGATTCGACATTTTCCGGCTCCAATGCGATTTTAAATGGCCTGGTGTGACGTTTTGGGGTCACCAGAGGTATTTTCCGGTCCCGGTCTGACTTATTGATCCAGAGCGTCATTTGTATGGCCCCGATTTGTATCACACTGCCACGTTGGGGGCAGTGTGATTTGGATGTGATGTTGGGACCCTTAGCGACATTTTCAGTGCCCTACCTGACGTTTTTGGACATAAATTTGACTTTCAGGGTCACTGGTGCGATTCGCTGTAGAACTAGCGGTTGCCAAGGGCCCCTACGAAATTTTTCCGAACCAAGCGTGAGAATCTTGTGGCTCACAACATCTAGGTACGGGGGGTGGGGGAAAACTGCCCACACTGCCCCCATTCTGTACGCCACTATATATATATATATATATATATATATATATATATATATATATATATATATATATATATATGCAAAATGATTTCTGAGTGCTTCCACGTTCCGTCAATTGCAAATGTTGCTTAGCATAATGCTGGCTGGACATCACCACGTTGAGGAACTTGAGACGTGCTTCAGGCACTGAATTTTTAAAAGGATGAATCAAAGTAAACTGCGATCATTAGATGATGGTGCGAATGAGCTGCAAATCTTTCAAGCATCACAAGATGATGTATTTCAGAGTTCAAATCCTGGGGATAGCAAACCGATAATGGTTCCATATTATGATAAATATAGCCCTTTATAGTAGAAATAACTAGGCACCTTTATAGTAGAATTTTGTCAAATATGGCGCGGCGCTTTTTTGGGTGTGGCTGGCTGCTGGCGAGAGTCCTACGGCGGTTCCTCGCGGCCCCCTCTCGTCTAGCTCTGGATGATCCGAGGGTCCATATATTCCCTTGCTTCCGGCGTCTCTCGTCCTTTTCTTGTCCGTCGCGGGCCCGTGTCGGCGCTGTCGACCGGGCTGTGCATGGCCGGTGCTGCCGTCTCGCGGCCGGTACTGGACCTGGGGTTGCGGGCCCAGTTCTGGTGGATCGCGCCCCCTGGTGCCGCGGCCGGCCCGACCCGGCTTTGTCCCCTCCCCTGCGGGCTGCGCCTGCGTCCGACCCTGATTCAGGGTCGTCTGGCGCTGCCCCGTCTCTCACTCCCCGCCGACCCTCTCCGGGGCCATCCCCGCCGGGGAACCGTGGGCCTGCGCCGTTTGGTTCGCCTGAGCCCTGGTCCCAGCGTGGGTCTCCACAGGCGCCTCGAGGCCGTGGCCGTGGCCGAGCCCGTAGTCATGGCCGAGGTCATGGCCGCAGCTATGGGACGGGCCCCACTCCGCCACACCCTACTCTGGGGATACCTGATGTCCCAGGGCGGTGACCCTTGCTCCGGCTGAGGGGCGTTTGTCGCCTCTTCAGCAGGAGCACATGGAGCGCATTCAGGAGCTGCTCGATCACAGAGCCTGTTGGACGTGGGTCGAACAGGTCGTAGAAGGGCTGTGCTGTTGTGCTGAGGAGCACATCCCCGAATATCATCCCAGGCCCGCACCCGGCCGGACGGGCGGTGGTCGCAACGGTGCTGGTGCGCCGGGCACTGCCGCCTGGGGCGACCAGCCACAGACCTCTTCCCTCTCGTCCCCCCATCCCCGGTGGCCCCGCATGCACGTGTGCCCGTCCACGGACCCCCTGTCCCACCTCCTCCTGAGCCGGCTGCGCGGCGGGGTGAGAGTCACCGGGTCTCTTGGCGGGCCCCGGTGAATGATCCCCGCGAGGCCAGCCGCCTCCAGCGATTCTACAAGACCGATCGCGCCAGGACGGTACGGGGTCTTCTCGAGGGGGCATCGCAGCTTCGTGGGGTGTCGGAGGCCGATCTGCGAACCAACTTTGCCACACCTAGTACAAGGGGAATTATATATTTTTTAGAGAACACAACACCCTCATACAAATGATTATTAATGTAATCTTCAGCGATTGTGGATTATAGTACTGTTTGAACCGTCGAAAGCTTTTCCTCTAGGCTCCATTACTATTGAATCTCCATGGGCCACGCATTAGAGCAAGACATTTGCGACCTCATATCATACGCACCTGAAAAAACTTCATTCCGCTACCAATTCTTCATTCAACATTTCACCTCAAGATAGGCATGAATAACATCCGTTATCTTTAATATTTTGTTAACCACGAGGGCATCAAATTATCACAAAGTCACCTGATCTATGGATGAAAAAGACCCTGTTCTATCCTGCTGAGCCTGGAGTGAGTAGCTCTTGGCGGCTCAACTCTCAGAAGTCCGATATATGCAAGCTTGCTGCGAAATGAAAATAACTCGAGAGGAATCGCAGCTGGCACAGGCCAGGCTAATAACAATTCTGGTGTGAGATATCTGCATCTATGCAGAACACTGTCCCGCAATCGTTCCCACACTGGTGGATTAACACAGGAATTCTCACCAGATGCTGTCGAGGAAGCCATGAGCCGTGAATGCATTGTATTGTCTGAGAGTGCGGATGTTCAGCCACGAAGGGTTCGATGTTGCAGTAGTTCAGTTCAAGTCAGATGGCGACCGGCACGGTGATCAAGTCCCCCCGCATTGTTATGGGCGCCATCGATTGTCTCACAAAACAGAACACCGATATCAGATTAAGTTATCCGATACTGTCAAAGCACTGCTATCAATGGGGTGTCTGAAGAAACATTCGCAAGACCTAAATCGGATGTCGTCAATGCGGGATACCTGGGCAAAGGACACTTCCCCAGTGGAAAATAACCGTTCCACGAGAAGGTGCACGGCCATCGCTGCGCCCCACGCCCCCGACAACAAGTCGTCCGAGGACCGAGGACGCACTAGTTTAACTTCGACCGAACCGGACATTTAACCTGTCGGCTATCGAAAGTCGATGCGCCATGCGGCTCCAATCGCCCAGCAGTTCGTCGAAGCGGATAAAATGGTCAGCTGCGGTCGGTCGGCGTCGCTGGGGCGTTGCGTGCCGACCAGCGCAATAAACACGGCACCGAAGGTCGCCAGGTGAATATCAAAGCGAAGGAGCGCAAATTAGCTGGGGACCGGTACGACGTCTGCGGCGCAGCTATCTCCCTGTCTCAATTATCCTCCAACTCGGATCTGTTCCACTTCGATGTGCCGCAAATTGCCAGTGGTCCGTGACGGTGATTGGGATTACTTTTGACTGCGTGAGCCGGCTGCCGTTTTCAGCGCAGACCCCATCTAATCGCCGCCGTCCAGGTCCCGGCACGACTAATTTTAGAACGGCCGGCCAGATCTCAGGCGGCAGACTGAGCGCGAATCCATCGCTACTCACGTCAAATGTCGCAACGTCACCAAAGTCGCCCGCCAGGTGGAAACTACTGCCACGCGAGGCAGACCCGTGGTGGCTCAATTACATTAATCGTGGGCAGCCTTGAAGTTGCTGCCGTGAAGCCAAACCTTGTCCCAGAAGACAACGGGGATTTGCGCGGACGCTGCATACCTTGCACACAGTGTTGCTGTCAAGCTTCAGGCAGAGAAGTAGCACTTAGTCGTCATCGAACCCACATAGCAAAATGCGCAGGCTATGTTGGTGGATGGTGGTAACAGTGCCATCTCTTTTTATTTTATGAACTTTATTGACTGAATTCCATTTGTTGTGTTCGTTTAAGTTTAACATATGCACTTGCGATGCACAGCATCCAAATATAGCTTGGAGCGCGCTGCATGGCCGGCGCAGTCGATGCGCCCTTAAACTCCCATAACTATCTACATATAGTGTATATCCGACTGCGCAGGACGAATCAGAGCAATGACTGTGCAAAGCCTCTCTATGGCAATATCGATGTATGGCATGAATCGGTCATAAATGGTATACTAGAAATTCATGAGCTTGCATCCTTACGGCAAGACCACGCGTTTCAACGCTGCCCAGGAGTGTAGTTTTGCTTCATAGGCATTACCCATGATGGTCTGCTGGCATGATGTCCATCTTCAACGTGAGGCTCCCTAGAGTTTCCTGCTGCAATGAACTTTCATAGCAAGAGTTCCAATCCAGAGACATTCCCGTCGGGGTAGTTTAGAACCGTCCGAGGGGAGTCAAACCATGCATGGGTGGATGGGGGCGCCGGACTGTACTGTGTATCCACCTCGTGTGTTGCCTCAGGGAGGAAATTTCACTATTTCGCCAATGAGCTGGGACTGAGTCAAAGGAATATTAAAGCGACTCGCCAAAGGATAATTCGGATCTGTCGATCTCTGATACTGTCCCTGATGCTGAATATCATTCGGCGCTGTGATAGCAGCACTTCTAGCAGAAAACTGGCGCGCAATATACTTGAGACGGAATTATTTTCAGCGGTTGAATGCGTCTTTTGCATATCAAACGTTGTTGAACTAAAATGAACTTCACAAACCCAATTTGGTAAGTAAAGACACCAACTTGCATTGAAGGACATGCAAAAGTTTTCTCATTTTGCAGCCATACAATGAGTCCATCAAAAGTTGGCTATAATATTTGAGTTCTGTTGACTTTCCAATGTCGGGTATTTCTGGTAGCCTGGGTGGAAAGTCACGTATTGCAGCCCCGGCTCAGATCCAGTCAATCCCTGCGGATGACTTTCCCACTGTTGTCCATTCCCACTGGAGCATAATCATGCAGGTAGGGTGAGCCCATTCCCACTGGAGCATAATCGTGCAGGCATGGCGGGCGCAGTCCCACTGGAGCAGACTCACGCGATCATGGTGTAGTGTTATTGCTCGGCAATTACTGACTAATCGACGTCCTTATTTGTTGGCAGCCGAAAAACGGCGACCTAACATCACCTTTCAACAGCATTTCACTTTGCACTGAGTATTTGTGGATTCTTCTTTGTATTTTCGTCAGTCGACACATCGCAGTGCCATGACACGTATGTCATGCCTTGACAAGGAGACTATGACTGAAGCTCAAAGCTCACACTCAGTAACGAGGTGTGGTTGGTGGTATCTGGCCTGAAGAGAGAATCTTCGGTACCCGACGCCACTCCCCGGTACCGTCTCTATCGTGGCACCAGAAGCCATCCCGGTACTGTTACAAAATCGCACCAGGCTTCTCGGCGCTGTGAAGCCCATTGGTAAACCACGCCACCTTTGTCAGGGCGAAACCAATTGAGGAGCTTGATGTGCGCTATCACCGATCATCAATTGGGTGGAAAATGACCCGATCACGTAAACAATTTCCTCGGTGGCAGTTCAGTGAACACCCTGTGGTATGGGTCAGTGGATGCTGCGTAGCTGTGCGCAGTGGTGTAGGATGACAGGATAATTGTGCTGGTGTGCGGCAGTAGCTCTGTGGCCGTGTGCTACCGACTGCCGGATGACGACTCGACCCTCGCCCCTGGATATCGGCAGCACTATCGACGGTGCAGCCCCCCGACAGGAAAATGGTTATCGTCGAGGCTCGTAACGTATCCGAAATCGGTCAGACGGTGGCGGCTGGTGGATAAGTTCGTCATACTGCGGCCCGTGTCGAACTGTACCTCCCAAGATTTTGAAAAGTTGCAGTTGCTGGGCTTGATGCGATGGATCACACGGAGCCTACAAGTGGTGAGAACATTCTCGATTTGCCACTCACGTGGGGCATGTCAGCTCGCGTCGACGTGGGAGACGAATTATTGATTTTGGACAAATTTATAATCACGGATCTATTTGCACAGTCTCTGGCGTAGACTGCCGCCCTAGTTCGTCAACTGGGCGCGCTCTGTACTTCATCTCAACGGGACAGCATTTCAACGGATTATGGGAGAGCCACCCTCTGCGATGAGACATATTTTCCAACCTCCTAAAACAGTCAAACTTCATCCCGATATTTAGATCTAACGACAAAGTGAACTACGGCCCAATACCGTTACCGCCTCTTTTCGGCACAGCTCTCGAGCGTGTGATGTAGGTCATGTCGCAACATGTCGAGATTTGCTGTGCTCGAAACATCACGGTTTTGTCCCGAGGTCATCATGTGCTTTGAAGTTAGGTGTTCATTCATCATGAGCACAGAACATCGGACGAATATCGGATGGACGGAATTTATGCGGATTGACCTCTTCAGCGCAGATTCCGCCCCTCCTCTCTTGCGGTTTTTCGCTTGTTGCTCCATAACGCTTTGTGATGTGAGCGTAAAGTTCGGTGACACTTCCTAACTTTTGTTTTTCTACTTTGTGCCAAGGTTTTAGCTTTTAACTCAATTTAAGGCGGCTCCAGGATCGCATATTGGAAGGGTAAAACAATTCCCCAAAGGTGTCATCGGGCGTAGATGAGCCTATTTGTTTTGCATTTCACAACGTAAACGGCTATCCAGAGACACAACGGACGTAGATGAGCCGAACTGCATAACATCGTACTAACCTCACCCACAACCCTGTATGAAAGCATGCCGCTACTGATACCCTACTAACAACTAACACGCGGCGGTCGACGTGATAGACGGTGTGACATTGTTGTACGCACGTAAAGATCTCTCAGTGCTCTTCGACAAGGGTAGGAAATTGCTGGCACCTTGACAAAATAAACTTTCTCGTCACCTCTTCTCCAATCCATTCACAAATTATCAAATTACCAAATTATCTTGCGAAGGAGTAAAGCAACACTAACAACATTAAACATACTAAATATGTCCCATACTATGCTCCTGCCTCCAGTATCCTAACGTCACATACACTGTAGCACAAGACTCCCTTGACGTAAATGTCCCTTAGATTTGTTTGAAAAATGCATTCGCTTTAAAGGCGGTGCAAATGACCTTTATGGGCCGGTACGCCACTAAATTCACCCACTCCGACCGATTGAATTCGCGTGGAATGACCAAAAGAGCATTCCGCTGGTAACCAAGGTGGTATGTTAAGGAAATTGTAAAGGAAGGTTGAATTCCAAACTAAAGTCACCTGAGCAACAACTATATTAAAATATTCCGATTCGTTAATGTGCCTGCGCAAGGTGAACTGGTCACGGCCTGTCTCTATCTCTTTCTCCTCTCTCCGTTGCTTGCGATACCGTAAGAGTCCAAACAACAATCGTCCCAATGCGTAAGAGCGTTTATTAATTTATTGATGGTGTAGCTAGGGCCTTTGCCAATTTGGCATGGCGCAACTATCTGGCGCACGGACAGAAACTCAAGAGCTTAATAAGTTCGGGCTTCCACCGGATTAGATGACAATCGCGTGGGACTTTTCCGGGAATTATCAATTATGTCGCACGGTTCTGTGCAGGGGTATCACTGAAATGCTGGGTTCTAGATCTGCAGACCCTTTGCGCAATGGCAAGCAACTAAGTTTATCACGCGCCTGGAGATGGTGGGGGCGAAATTCGCCCACCCCTCCGGTATTTCGTACATAGCTTAAGATTTTACCGGACTATATACGCCATTGTTTGCATACCTACTTCGAAATGACCGGCGCGTTGCGTTAAGAAAGAAAAACGAAAGTTGGCCCAACATTTTTGGGGTCGTTAAGATCAAACATTTTCTAAGCGCCAGACAACAGAAATCGGCGCTGATGTTTCCCGTATATTGGCAAAAGGGAAGTGTTTTTGCCAACACTAGCGTCTTGTTTAATTTATAATGTTATGCTTTATAGTTTTAAAGTCGTGTTAGGTCACCGAGGTCAAGTCAGGTCAAGTTCATGTCAGGTTAATGGAACCAAACTTGTTCAACTGGAATGTTGTCATGAACGCAAATGACTGTCATGCGATTGATGTCGCCTTGCATGCTACTCCCCACACATCCTGAAAACTGCTGTTTGCCGTTGTTGTCGGAGTAGTCGAGCTCGCGGCCCGTTTTCGGCAACTGGAGTAGGTAATTATCTGATAAAGTAGTGTTATATAGGTGACCTGAGGTCAAATGCCTGGTCTAACATCTGTATTGCATCATTAGTAATGTCCAAAACGCCATTGATGTCAATTTTGGAGCATGTAAACGCAATCACAGCGATCCATGGCAATGACAAGCCAAGCCACGCAAAACCAGAAAATTTTGAAATTTTGACCTCATTTAACCTCGAAGATATTGACCTAATGTCATGAAATTTACACAAAGTAGAGTTCACTACTGTACCCATCCACCTTGCGAATTTTGTTGCTCCAGCTTTTATAGGAGCCGATATCTTAGGGCAGTTGGAATCCGCCCCTCTCTAGTGCGCGGAATTTTCAGAGGCCCTCCAGAGCGCTTGTTAAGACGGCGAGCCATCTCTCCGAAGTGGGCCAACCGACCGCCTGAAGGCCGCGGCGCGACCGCCCGAAGGCCGCCGCCCGACCGCCCGCAGGCCGCCGCCCGACCGCCTGAAGGCCGCCGCCCGACCGCCCGCAGGCCGCCGCCCGACCGCCCGCAGGCCGCCGCCCGACCGCCCGCAGGCCGCCGCCCGACCGCCCGCAGGCTGCCGCCCGACCGCCTGAAGGTCGCCGCCCGACCGCCTGAAGGCCGCCGCCCGACCGCCCGCAGGCCGCCGCCCGACCGCCCGCAGGCCGCCGCCCGACCGCCCGCAGGCTGCCGCCCGACCGCCCGCAGGCCGCCGCCCGACCGCCTGAAGGTCGCCGCCCGACCGCCTGAAGGCCGCCGCCCGATTCCCACCGCGCCCCCACTCCTGCTCCTCAGGTCATTTCAAACTGGCAGTGGAAATTCTTCATTCAATCGTTGGTCTGTAATGGATTCATGTCACCGAAGATCCTGTTTTCCGGATACTTCGCATGTATTATATAAATGACGATGGCGGAATTCGCTTTTTAAATACTCGAATTGCCTGACGCAAATATATATATATATATATATATATATATATATATATATATATATATATATATATAGCTGACGTACGAATCCATCACATTGAATGAGACATTTGTGACGTCACATATGAGGAGTTTAGCGATGTTCAACTATCGGCCTCTCATTGAGTATTGTGCATGGAAGGTCACCGTATCGTTTCAGGCCAAGCTTCCATCAAAGGATCAAAGAATGGTGTGTTGTGGGAAGTAGCGCCGGTATTCTTGTCATGTACCCAAACGATAACAACGCAACAATCAGTAGACCGGAAGACACAATTTATCGGTCTCTCGAAGCGAAAAAGATCAAAGGTTGCTCAGTGACGCTGTACTCCGAGGCAATTCGCCCTTCTTGATGATGGTATCGCTTGCTGTGACGACGAAATACACACACGCAGACACACACACACACACACACACACACACACACACACACACACACACACACATACACATACATATATATATATATATATATATATATATATATATATATACATATACATGTATATCAGGGACACATACAAAGGAGTCACTGGGACCATATGCCATACCATAGGAAGGGGGCGGTCCTGTGGCCGGGACAGCCCCAGTCCTCTATGCTCACATGGCATTTCAACCAAAAGTACCTCCTTGAAAGAAAAGGCGCCCCCTCAGCATGCTTGATTGCATCCCCCCCCCTCTTGATCTAGGAATGTTCAACCGAAGGCGTCTCTTCAGGGACTTTCTCAGCGGCGCCACTCCCCTCCCAAGGAAATGACACCCCTCAAAACGAGTGTCCCCATGCAAATTCCTGGATCCACTCCTGGTATACACCACTGCTAGACAGGTCATCCGAGGTAGCGAGGGGCGGCGGGTGACGGGGTGGGGGTCTGGGTCTTCAAAGGAGCAGTGTGGAACGAATTTTTCCATGGAACTTCAGATTGAAAATAGTAAGACAGCTATTACTACCTTGGCCATCAGGTCAGCTGATGCTCGTTTATGGAGATGTAGAATGTTCCAGACAAGCCCATTTGTAGCATTCAGCCCCATGCACATGGGCATCACACATGTGGCATAGGACTCAATCTAACACTGAATGTGCCCTGCCCCTAACTTTTACCCATGACAGAGCATCTGATCGCATCCAACCCGGAACACGATACTTCCACTGATTGTATCCAAAAATATTGAACATAGAAAATAGTGTCATGTGTCGAACAACCACACCGTAGGATTTAACAGGCAAGTTCGCCGCCGCTCCATCACAATGCAAGACTGACTCACTTCCAGACCTCGCACTTTCGTAAGCACTGAACAAATCACAAGCATGAGGCTTCATCCCATCATCCGAAGTGTGAGTCTTTTGAAGAAAACAACTGTGTAGAAGCTTTCAACAAAATGGCTCCCGTGTTGTGCGCGTCGCCCTTTCACCAACTCTTCAGTTGTGACGTCAGGACCACAAGGAGGTTTCAAAACGATCGCGCAATTTAACTGTATTGCTTTAACTGCGTCGGTCATACGCCAATCATGTGAGTAAAATGCTTCGGTATAGTCTATGAAATATTATTACCGCTTTTTTGCAAACGAAAACTCACAATGTGAAACTTGTCCATTGCAGCCTACTACGCACGCCAGATGGCATGGAATCACCTTTGACCATGTCATGCCAATATTATTATACTGCAGCGTAATCTGGAGCGGACGCAGGTGAAGCAAACATGGCACGAGTCGACCGTGTCGAAAACGAATTTATATTTAGGCTTCAAAACCACATCATCGGCTCTCCAAACTAATCATAAATGATATCTCCACCATATGATGCCTCCATCCTATGACACCTCATCCATGGTACTTCCATCCTATCCTACTATACTTCCATCCTATGATACCTCCACCCTATGATACCTCATCCATGGTATCATGATACCTCCATCCTATCCTACCATACTTCCATCCTATGATACCTCCATCATATGATACCTCCATCCTATCATACCTCCATCCATGATACCTCCATCCTATCCTAACATACCTCCATCCTATCCTATCATGCCTCCATCCTATGATACCTCCATCCTATGATGCCTCCATCCTATGGTACCTCCATCCATGCTACTTTCATCCTATCCTATCATACCTCCATCCTATTATATCTCCATCCTATTATACCTCCATCCTATTATACCTCCATCCTATGATACCTCCATCCAGTGGAGCTCCCGTCTGGATGAGCCATTTCAGTCAGCGCAATACCGGCGTTACAACGTTCGCCCGCTGTGCAGCGTTCAGTGGTGTGTGGGCGCAGCTTAGACATAAGGTACAGCGTCGGCGAAGACGAGGCCAAATTGCACCACTACGACCCCGCGCCAGCAGCTGTGGTGGGGGGGGTGGGTGAATTTTTGAAGGATAAAAAGGCCCGGGGGTGGGGGGGGGGGGGGGGGGGGGGGGGGGGGGGTGAAAATTTATTTTATTTTTTTAAATTTTTTTAATAAATTTTTATTATTTAAATTATTAAAAAATTTTAAATAAGATATTTGTTAAAAAGTTTTTTTTTTTGGTGGGTTAAGAAAAAAAGGGTTATTTTTAAAAAAAAAAGAGAGGAAAAAAAAAAAGAATTAAATACTTGACCTCACAACGGTCGCCTTGTGCGCTCCGAAGGACTACTAGCTGCCTCGATGTTGCTGGTGTAGGCGAAATCATGGCCAATTGTAGCCCATACGTCACCGGAAGCCTGGCCAAAACCACACTGGGTGTAGATGAAAGAGTGACGATTGAGAATACCAGTGGTGACCAGAACTTTGGACACTGGTATGCGGAGGATGGACTCCTGAATTCGCCCAGGCCGTTTTTTGTTTGATTGCTAAGTCCTGTGTGTGCAAAAATGATCGTGCCAGAGCTTAGAGCGGTCGAGATGGCTGTTGTGGTTTTAGGAATATTGGGTGGTTTGGTGAGAAAGGTTATCATCCCGTATTCAAGGTGGAATATAGTGCGTGCTTTTGTCTTCACTTGTCTATGGGCTGAAGGTCAGTCCATAGACACCAATCACACATAAGCACGGGCAGCGAAACCATAGGGAGTGCGAGCGTGGTCACCATTAACCATCCCCGCAACTATCCCGCATGGTTGCGGTGTTGTGGCTGTGACAAACTGTGACTGTGACATGCTGTGACTGTGACAAGCTGTGGCTGTGATATGCTGTGGCTGTGACATGCTGTGGCTGTGATATGCTGTGGCTGTGGCAAGCTGTGGCTGTGACAATCTGTGGCTGTGACAAGTTGTGGCTGTGATATGCTGTGGCTGTGACAAGCTATGGCTGTGACAAGCTGTGGCTGTGACATGTTGTGGCTGTGACATGCTGTGGCTGTGATACGCACACGCTGTGACCGCAACATTGGTCCCATTGGCAATACCGGGAAAGACATTCTTAGTTGCCCTCCCCGTCCCCATCGCTCACGGACATCACACTGGAGGGTGATTTTAGTTGGATACCTCCATAGCGGGGACTCACCCTGTCCGGTGTCCCGGAAGCATGGCTTCTGAGACAGTCACGTGACTGCACGGACTGGTCCTCTTGACCCAACCTACACGTTCTAATGTCGATAATTACTCAAACAAGGGGGAAAACGAAAAGCAGGTCTCAAAGCCTGGAAGTTTGATAAGACGTCCCGACGGAATAATTTCCTGTCGATTCGCCCACTGTTATTCCTGAATACATGATCAATTCCTACATGCCTAAGCAATGCATAGGAATTTGTTTTCATAATTACGTCCTTCATCGTACTGTACACCACATGTACATTACCGCCTCTACGCGCCAAACACTCGTCGGCGTGGGCGTGGACGTCTTCAGGGCAGCCACCATTCGGCCAGTATTTAAAGACGGCTCCCAAGCCCATCCCATCGGCGGGGGCGTGGGCGTCTTCGGGGTCGGCACGACTGGACGAGGATTTAGAGACGGCCAGCATGGTACACGCATCGAAATGATCAATCGCCACATCGGCGGCGGGCCGATCGATGGCGCGGCTGGTGGGCGGCTCCAGCCACACCTGCCGGCTGCCTCTCGCCGGTCCGGTGGACAGCTCCAGCCACACCTGCCTCCGGCCGGCCCGATGGGCGGCTCCAGACACACCTGCAGGATGCCTCTCGCCGGCTCGGTGGGCGGCTCCAGACACAACTGGCGGTTGCATCTCACCAGCTCGGTGGGCAGCTCCAGACACAACTGGCGGTTGCATCTCACCAGCTCGGTGGGCGGCTCCAGACACACCTGCCGACTGCCTTTCGCCGGTCCGGTGGGCGGGTCCAGACACACCTGCCGGCTGCCTCTCGCCGGCCCGGTGGGCGGCTCCAGACACACCTGCCTCTCGCCAGCTCGGTGGGCGGCTCCAGACACAACTGGCGGTTGCATCTCACCAGCTCGGTGGGCGGGTCCAGACACACCTGCCGGCTGCCTCTCGCCGGCCCGGTGGGCGGCTCCAGCCACACCTGCCGGCTGCCTCTCGCCGGTCCGGTGGGCGGCTCCAGCCACACCTGCCGGCTGCCTTTCGCCGGTCCGGTGGGCGGCTCCAGACACACCTGCCGGCTGCCTCTCGCCGGTCCGGTGGGCGGCTCCAGCCACACCTGCCGGCTGCCTCTCGCCGGTCCGGTGGGCGGCTCCAGCCACACCTGCCGGCTGCCTTTCGCCGGTCCGGTGGGCGGGTCCAGACACACCTGCCGGCTGCCTCTCGCCGGCTCGGTGGGCGGCTCCAGACACACCTGCCGGCTGCCTCTCGCCGGCCGGTGGAAGCCCAGACACAACTGCCGGTTCTCACCGCTCGGTGGGCGGCTCCAGACACACCTGCCGGCTGCCTCTCGCCGGCCCGGTGGGCGGCTCCAGACACACCTGCCGGCTGCCTCTCGCCGGTCCGGTGGGCAGCTCCAGACACACCTGCCGGTTGCATCTCACCAGCTCGGTGGGCGGCTCCAGACACACCTGCCGGCTGCCTCTCGCCGGTCCGGTGGGCGGCTCCAGACACACCTGCCGACTGCCTCTCGCCGGTCCGGTGGGCGGCTCCAGACACACCTGCCGGTGCCTCCCGGTCGGTGGGCGGTCCACACACCTGCCGGTTGCATCTCACCAGCTCGGTGGGCGGCTCCAGACACACCTGCCGGCTGCCTCTCGCCGGCCCGGTGGACGACACATCGAGTACGACTCATTGATTTAACTGATCCGCCGGAACGGCCGGTCGGTCCTGACCCGACCGGCAACAAGCTGATTGTGCTGGACTGGCATGAACTGCGACCCGCACCGTGACACCGGCGTGACACCGGCGTGACACTAGCATTACACACGTATGACACCGGCGTGACACAGCAGCGACACCGGCGTGACACTAGCAATACACTGGGGACAATGGCATGACACCGGCGTCATTTCCGGCGTGACATCGGGGTGACTTAATTTGTAAATTAACTTGTAGCTTGTGATCTGTCTTCTGGTCCAAAACGTGACACCCACGGGTCACCTCGCCTGTGACGTGATGCGTGACCTCATGTGTGGCCTCGCACTCGAATCCTCCACAGCGACCTTATCCGTCACCTGGGGAAATTAGCTAAGATCTGATCGAAAGTGTGCGCGAAAATATAACATGGGTTGTTTTACGATGCCACAAACAGGAATACGATTAGATTTTCGAGAGGTTGAAGCGCGGCAGTAGGTAATGAAAATAAGAGTGTACTTTATTGTTGACTGCTGTCCTATACAGTTTTTATATGATTTAATTAGGTATTTTCACACACATCCCACCCATTATTGTAGCGACCTTATAAAGACGAAAAGGTACCAAACAATTATCAAATTCCATACATACTGAAACGGCGAAACGTCACTAGACAAGTGTTTCAAACACTGATATCAACTAAAATAATCCGAAGCTGCTAGTTGGTGGTTAATGTGTAGGCTTATATATAGTCAGTGCCTGCCTGCTACCGTATGTTTACTATAATTGGCAAATTGAACTAAAGGTAAATGCGAAATCTCCAAAAGAGATCGTTTTCTTGTTTAAAGTTTGAAGAATATTAGAAGTACGAAAATGCAAAAAATGCAAGTATGACGACTGTTCATACTTCTTCCAATCCAGGCATCTTCTACAGTTTGTGCCATCGTGGCGTCGTGTGATTGTTGTTGTATAAAGATGAATAAATAGGTCAAGGGGTTGGTGAGTAATTCAGTTAGTGAGTGAATGAGTGAGTGGATGGGTGGGCGACTAATTGAAGGAGTGGATGAGAAAATGTGCGCAGTTTTGGTGCTTGCAGTTGGTGTAAAGTATGTGAATAAAGCAGTATTGTCAGGAAACGTGACGCAATATTTTGCACTCGATTACAAAATGACCCTGGCTATTACTGTAGGCAAGGGGCAGAGTCCGGTTTTGATTTTTTAGAGTTTGCCTAGCTCCGCGTCAACTGATTCTCAACTCCAATTGGTTTTCCAGAACCATCAGCCCTTATTGCCGTGGTATTGATCGGGCTGATATTTAACCAAACGTTGATCATTTGAACAATAGTTTCTACAGTTTCTCCAGTCCAACAAAAGCAAACATCAGCGAGATTATGCATCCACGTTTCTGCAGGCACCAGTGAATGACAGCCGTGCAGCCGGGCGGTTCGCTCGCCTATGCTGCTTAGTTGCGTCCTACCTCCTTCGCTACCTTGCGACGACCACCTGACCAGGGTTTGTCGCGCATACCACACTGACACGGGTTTCGCAATGGTGATACAGCGCAATGGCACAGCATCCGCCGACCGGCCGTCGCTGCCCGTGAGAACGGAAACTGACTTGGCACAACACCCCGATCAGAGCCACAGCTCGAGGCGTCACATGCCGATGTCGGCGTCGGCAGGTGCCGGCCGAACGTCTGGTATCCGCTCCAAGCGTTCATGACTGGATTTGACGAGTCTGGGTACATGGCAGCCAAAGGCATTTCGGAATATGCGCTCGAAGTTGACTTTATCACATTATCTCGATCACGGTTCAACACACATGAAGCGTTCAACGTCCAGGAAGCATCACCACCGCAAAAGAAAAAGAAAGATGTGGAATCTTTGAAAATATTCGAAGAACTTCACGGGCGTAAATTAAAAAACGTTAAATAGCTCACGCTTTGCAAGGTAATTAGGTAAATGGACTGGCGCAACATCTAAGTAAATGATGGGAGGTCGGTGTGGATATGGGCATGCTGTGCATCTATCTCAGGTTTTATGATATTCCACCACGGGTGGCTGTGTTTCCAGTACTGCTGTGGTGTAGCACGCAGCATGCTAATTGCTTGGTCACGTTGCTTCAAAATTAATTAAGCTTGCGAGGCTTATTAGCTCATACGACAATCATGCTTCGGTTTTCTCAGTTTATTATCTCACTTTTATCACGCTGGTCGTGACACCACGCGCCTCCGATGCCTCAACGAAGCTAAATAAATATATGCCCAACGCTTGTTTTGAACAACACCCTAACATATCCTAGTCGTTTCTAGAAATGACTTACTAATTTCAGTACTAAGTCAGATGCATCCCGTGTGTGTGTAAGATAGAAGTCTGCCCCTAGGTGAGTGCAATTTCTCAAGACATTTTTTAACCTTGACATCATAAGTATCTGGAAGTATCGCAAGCGACTCTGCTCCGTGAGACCAGTAAAAAATGGTTAGTTAAGACTTATCTTAATTTAGTAAACAAGTTCCTTATTTTCCCAACGTGGTTAAAAACTAACATGTTCAAGGTCCATGTGCGACCCATGTATACACACATATATATATATATATATATATATATATATATATATATATATATATATATATATATATATACATACATATATATATATACATATATGTATATATTTACATGTACAGGATAAATGTCAGGCTTATTTATTTATTTATTTCTTTATTTAACAATACATGTCCTCCACGTGCAGTGGCTTCGAAAGGTTTCAGAACATTACCTTCGACACGATCGCAAATTTCGCTGGAGACCATTAGTTCACAACATAGTCTGACTTCATCGGTGGGCTACATGTCCGCAGCCAACATCCTGGAATGTGTTAGCCGGGCTTCGCGGTCGAGGAACTCACGTGGACTCCACTGCTCGAATCTACGCCATTAGTGCGAGCAAGTCCGGCAAAGCGTAGGTAGGGGTAAGGGACGAAAAAGGTAGTTGGAGACAACTATGCTCTTTTCTTGGCTGAACAGTGAGCAGGCATGATGCAGGTTGCTCTCCTAGCGTAATTAGCACTTATCCCGATCAGGTGAGCCACGCAATGCTGTTCCAGTTCATGATGATGATGATAGCTCCAAACTCCATAGAATCAGCAATCCTACAGCGAGGTCCGCAATTCCATAGCGAGGTTCCCAATCCCTCAGCGAGATCCGCGATCCCACAGCGAAGTCACCAATCCCACAGCGAAATCCACAATTCCACAGCGAAATCCACAATTCCACAGCGCGTGGGCAATCTTACAGCGAAGTCCGAAATCCCACAGTGAGGTCCGCAATACTGGGCACCCGAAGAGAACCATCTTCGTGAGGGACAATAGTGCTGCAGTACACGACCACCTGACATTCGATCTCTGGGTACGTTCAGTACTACGCGCAAATACTGCTCGAACCTTCCGGATCATAGGCTACCTCTTATTGTTCGTGATCCATTGTGAAATTCATGTCACAGTCCAGGACAATCTGTTCAAATCGGCGCACAAACATGGACATTGAACTAGGACTCCAACCAAGAACCATATGCAACAATGGGTATGAAAGCGTTCATTTGTATGATGACCTTACTATGCGAGTGTAAGATTTTGACAAGAAATGGAAATAAGAATATTAACTGACCATAAATATTGCCCAGCGTAAAGCATGTATGTGCAGTATGTGAAATGGTTTGCAAAAACAGTCCAAGTTCTGGGCGATTTTTAAATTGTTTAATTGTCATTGCCAAAACATTTTCCAAGGGGTATTTCACATATGGATTTTTGAGGGAGGGGATGACAATATACTGAGCATTTGGTGTCTCCAGCATTAATAATTAACGTTCCTCATGTTGTTTATCGTTGGTCCTCCTGGTATCGATACCTGAGACACATGATAGTTCAGCACTAGAGCGTGACAGGGATCCAGCAGTACAAAATGACCTGCCGACGGAAGGCAATACGACAACCAAAGCAGTGGAGACAAATGGCAAACAAAATCGTAGGGGTCGGAATCTCACAGGCATCTCCCATCAATTAAAACCTTATCCAGATATCAATGTCTGTGAATACCGAAGATCTCATCTTGTCTGTGAATGCCCAGGTCTACCGAAGGTCTCATCTTGCTCCAGAACAGCAAAAAGTGTTGAGAACATCAGAACGTGTTGAGTTGATTGGCTGACACTAGCGATACTGGTGAGCTACAATAGTGCTGAGAAAGTGAGCCGGGAAAACAGGTCAAAAATCGTGTTCACATCTTGAGCAACTGGGGTAGTGTTGTGCATAGGTCATTCGCCATGTTAGATGACAAGTGCTATAGCACAAGATGTCATATTAACCTGAAAGGAACACGAAGGTTTCGCCTCAACGGTTCCATCACGGCGACAGCCAAGGTGTTGCTCTTAATGTCTTGCCTATCACCAGAATTAAGGCCCTGCGCCAATACGTTGGTGTTACTTCCGGGTGAATTTTGTGTCACAAAACTTTTAACTTAGCTGGGGAAGGAAATTGCGAAGCAACGTAACCGAGCTAACAATCAAATATGCATGCGGTTCGAAAGAGTGCAACTTGCTCCGTAGTCTCACGTGCTTAGCTCAACTTGGACAGTGCGACTGGGTCAGTCCCTGGTGTGTCTGTCGTTTTTTGGCGTGAAAATTTTCAACATCTTCCAACAATACTTGGTTAGTGCTTGGGAACGATGCCTTAAGCCGCAGAAGTTACGATGATTTTGCTCAATACACGACTCAGCGAACACAGCGCAGGGCCTCTTGCCTTACGTACACCGCGGGTGGGGATTCCACCCCGCTATATGATCTCGGAAACTATGCAATCTAGAAATGCGCAGCAGAAAGACGAATTACCGCTGTATTGGCGAAGTTCTAAAACTTATCGTTGTAACCGTATATTTTAAGTGAAGTTTTAATTGATGTGAGATACTTGCGAGATTTCGGTCCCTGCGAATTTGTTTGCCATTTGTATCTATTTCCCTTTAGTATAAATTATATAAACCCTTCAGGTGTCTTTAGGTGTCAACCCTTATGAATGCCCTCAGGTGTTATTGCCTTCCGAGTCAAATGAGGTCGAGATCGGCCGTCATATCATGCCACCGGACCCACGGACCCTTTGTGACCGTGGCGCTCAACAGCTAGACCGTCGGCGGGTCCATTGATTTGTCATACCGCAGTTTCTATATTTACCAACGGATTTCAAACCTTATTCTTACATGAAATGTTCTGATACTTTTTTAACAGCCAAAGATTGCATTACAATATCACCGCCCATGTATGAGATATCGCCTAAAAACAAGAAATAGTTTTGCAATCCCAATCCTCCTTCCCGTACTCGTGTCAAGCTGCCGAAACGCTGCCCTGGGATTTGACCGATCTGCCAGGCATTTTGAATGGAAAAAATGGAGATGGACATGAATGCACCAGATTTTAAAGTTAAGTTCATGTAGTTAATGTAGGTCAGAGGGTGTATAAATTGGAGACATGCCGTACCACGAAGGCCATTTGCGCCTAATCCAAGGTCTGTGTGCTTTGGAAACACAGTCATAGGGAGAATACATGCACAGTCTGTTACCGACTTATGTTCTGGGGAGAGCTTTACATAGACGGTAACTGTGAGTATAGACTGCGCCGCTTCACCTGTAGGAATTCCGTCGCAGCCTACCCGAATTACCGATTGTAGGACAAATTAACGTAACGACAAATGCACGTGAACTATTTGCGCAATTTCAGTAATGCATGACAACGCTTCCCCGTCATGCGGCGGGAAATGATACCTGTATGTTTAAGTTGTTGATAGCCGTTAGAAGGAACGTTAAATAATTTTGCCGAAATGTTTGAAAAATTGACACAGAATACTGTCAGTCACAATCGACGTATTCTGCATTTACTCATGGCAAGCGAGAATGGCTTATTATGGTATTCAGCGGCGTCCTAGTTGAAAGTTCTTAGAAGTGATGTCGTATGACGGCGTCGTAGTCGTCTGTTGCGGCACTGGCGCAGTGCACCTTGAGATGGTTTATGACTTGGTCGATAATGTGCCGTCCGTTCGCCGTCAGCTGGGGGGGGGGTGGATCTGATGGTGGATGCTTCGGATTGAAGCGCGTCATTAGGCTCCATGTAAGCCCACTGAATTGGGGCAAGCCTGCTTAATTGCCACGCGAAGCTTTGCCAGGAGTTTGCCCGCGCTGTTCGAGTTGTGGGACGCAGTGTTGCTGGGTATTGTTTGTACTCCAGAAGGCATGCTTCGCGTACGCGTTTTGTTGTACTGATTGTTGGTCTGACGCCGGCGGCCAATGCCTTTTGAGAGTTCTGGGCTCGCCAAGGTGCTTGCGCTCTTTGCCGAGAGTTTGTTATGCTTGGGATGGAGGCTTGTGCTGTTGACACGATGACCTGTGACATTAGTGTGGTGTTGCAGCTCTCTGAAGTAATAATGTTGAGGTCCATCAGTTCCTCGAATCTTGCCCAGTGGGCAGGCTTAAGTTCGAAAATCGAGCGTTTAGTTCGGTGTGGTGGAAACTCTCCGTGCTCATCCTGATTGCGATTGGGTAGTGGTCGCTCAGCCAGAGCTCATCCGAAACTGACAAACTGACCCGTTCAGTAGGAAGTTAATCGGTTGGGAGCAGCACGGGATCTCCATGCAACGGCTCGGGTGTTGGCCGGGTTGTTGCGAGTGATGGCTCTGGTGTTTAATAGCACCAAGTTGTGGTTTGGAGTGAACTGCATAACTTCACATCTTGTGTCATGTCTCTCCCAGATGTGATGGGCGTGAAGATCTTCCATGACGAGAACTGATTGGGCAGCCTACAGGACTTAGTCAGTGAGCTCTTGTGATGTTTTGAAGCTGACGGTGATATAAGCATACCACATAATGCAAAATATGTTTGCCACTACAGGAAGCCACTACAAGTGTTTGTCGTGGCGGGGCAGCTGTACCACCGCGGAACACTGCACCAGCTCCAGCCGGAAGTCTCGGAGAGCTGGATGCGGTTTGGGTTTCTGAGTGAAACGAATCGAGATCACGCGATACGAGAGCACGAGACTGACGAGAAAACCAGGAATCCGACGAACACGCGACGGGACCGACGGCAAGATGAAACGACGGACGAGAACGCGTGGTCGACGGGAGCTTGGACCGACCGGGGTCAACGACACAGCATGAGGCCACCACAAACACACGGAGACCGGATACAATATAGGAAAACAACCGGAGCATGAGAAGCGAGACGCCAACATCGATGCTGTGTGAGGGCACCGATGTACATGCTGATGTAGCGGCACAACAAACACAAGTCATATGTAATTGTACGGAACATTTTTCTCCGTTTAATGTGCATTTAATTCTACTCCAAAGGGGTTCAGCGATGGAGAATTGACATCTCTCGAAGGCAACCTATTCCGAGGACGAGATGTGTTCAGTTTGCATTGCCGCATTGATAGTTTTCTTATTCTTTGCTTCTTGCTCTTATATGCATGAGCTCTGTTTGCGTTGCGACAGAGCTGGATGAATGTGTTGACGTTCAACGCGTCAGATCCGTGAATGAGTGGGTACACTTTGATTAATTCATCCCTGGGCCTTCCATATTCCAACGGTAATAACTTGAGCTCATTTTCCCGCCGTTTGTACCCGAAACTCAACGGGGGGTCAGTTTGTGCGGCTCTCCTCTGAACCTTTTCTATTTATATCTGATCTTTGAGTAAACGCGGACCAAGAGCGTGCATGCAGCACTCCAAGTGCGGCCTCACCCAGTGGTAGACTAGTTGCACTATCACTTCTCTACCTTTGTACAAGTTTCGATGAAGTGTGCTCAGCATTCTCAGAGGCGCTTCTGCGGGCTACTTGGCCGCCAGAGGCGCGCAAATTGTCGCAACTGCGTCACGCGCGAAGCAAGTCCTCCAAACTATCCCACTTGCAGCTTCCGGGCGTCGTTGACAATTTGCATGGTAAGCATGTTGCGCCGCTTCATTGGTTGCACATTGCCTACAGGCCTGTCTTGTAAGGCAAAAGAAATCCAACGCAACAGTCTCACGAGATAGCCCGTGCAAACCGTCGAGAACCCGAATATGCAGTGCAGGCTCAATAGAAAGAAGACATTTTGGTCGGTGCTGCTAAACTAAAGGATCCATGTTCCTGGCATTTGTCATCAATGAACAAAGTTGAAAACGATGTTGCCAAGGTTGAAACTTGTACTCAAAGTTGTATGTGAATATTTTTGTTTCATTTTTAACACTCAAATGAACGAAGTCGTTTTCATGGCGACCAGACATCTGTCGCGTACATTGTAAACAATAGACAGCTTATGTGCCTCTGCTTGGCACTGACTTTTTTATTTAACACCTCTAGTCACTGCCATTCCCAATTCATTTTCTTCCTGTATCTCCTCAATATTTTGTCAACACATTTAGAATCGAAAGTATCTGTAGTTGTGGCCCAGTTATTTTCAGTTATCACTTTCCGTACCTGAATGCACTTGCCACATTCATCTTCATTCTATCCGTAAATTTAAGTCATCCAGAAAGTTCTCTCGATCCCATTCATTGGCCATAACCCTCACCGTTGTGATATCGTCGGGGAAAGAACATCATTTGTGAACCCGGCTGTAAAGCCCGGCTTCAATACAATTTACAAATGCAATAAATAAAAGATGACGTAAAATCGACCATGGCGACACTCTACTCAGAATATGCGAACAAGACGACATTGCATCGCTGGTTATTGCCTTTTGCCGCCTGTCAGATTATGAACTTTCTATGTATTTTACAATTGGTCAGTTTCGCCGTGGTTTCTTTGCTGTATTTGCAATCTTTGACTAGGGACCATATGGAAGATTATTTTGCTCAAGAGGTAAATATACAGAATCAATAGATTTGCATCAATAGGTATTACTTGCAACCTCCTCATACATTTTCAACATAACTCTGGGTAAGATAGGCGCCCATTTCTGGAACCGTGTTGTGAGTCAGTGATAAGGGAATGTTTAGTTAGATGACCTTCCGTATGAGGTTTGCTAATTTTCTCTACTGCGTTGCATTCTAGAAGAGAGTTGCTGACTTGCCTGCAGTTCTACCATTTGCTTTTCCAATATGTCTAGAGTAGAGATATATAGTGATATGACTGGGTTTGGCAAAGGGCATTGTACAGACTAAACACCACGCAGATTAGAGAATAACTTAAGTTGCAGAATGGCTGACATAAACTCTATGAACTTGGATAAAGTGCCGCCGGCATTCCATGGAATAAAAGGACCCATTGTTAAACGCGATAGTTTATGTTGGTGCTATCATGTGAACGAGGAGGCGAGGAGGTGGAAAATCGGATAAGTCAGCACGTGAAGGAGCAGTATGTCAAGACTGAGAGTGGAGGAGCAGTGTATCAGGGCCGACAGTGGAGGAGCAGTGTATCTGGGCCGACAGTGGAGGAGCAGTATATCGGGGCCGACAGTGGAGGAGCAGTGTATCTGGACCGACAGTAGAGGAGCAGTGTATCTGGGCCGACAGTGGAGGAGCAGTATATCGGGGCCGACAGTGGAGGAGCAGTGTGTCAGAGTCGACAGTGGAGGAGCAGTGTGTCAGGGCCGACAGTGGAGGAGCAGTGTATCAGGGCCGACAGTGGAGGAGCAGTGTGTCAGGGCTGATAGTGGAGGAGCAGTGTGTCAGGGCTGACAGTGGAGGAGCAGTGTGTCAGGGCTGATAGTGGAGGAGCAGTGTGTCAGGGCCGACAGTGGAGGAGCAGTGTGTCATAGTCGACAGTGGAGGAGCAGTGTGTCAGGACTGAGAGTGGAGGAGCAGTGTGTCAGGGCCGACAGTGGAGGAGCAGTGTGTCAGGGCCGACAGTGGAGGAGCAGTGTGTCAGAGTCGACAGTGGAGGAACAGTGTGTCAGGGCCGACAGTGGAGGAGCAGTGTATCAGAGTCGACAGTGGAGGAGCAGTGTGTCAGGGCCGACAGTGGAGGAGCAGTGTGTCAGGGCCGACAGTGGAGAAGCAGTGTATCAGAGTCGACAGTGGAGGAACAGTGTGTCAGGGCCAACAGAACCTGTTGTCGGACTGATGACTGGTGACTCACGACTTGGAGGTGAAAATGATCTGGCTTGGGCAGTAGGAACGATCTGTAGGTCTTGTAGACGAGGTGGGGTCGGGCTGGAGGTCATCGAGTGTTTTGTGTAGGGGTTTGGGAGATAGAACAGAAAGTGGTGGAAGGGCCCGGATACGAGCGGTTTGGCAGGATACGAAAGGTGTGTGCATGTGGATGACGACTGTCCGCCAGGTGACAGTCGACCGATTCTGGACGAGTGTGGAGAGATATTCCCGAACCGATCATCCAAGGCCACGACCCCGCCCAAGGTCAGACGGCAGCCAACGACCCCATCTCGGTCTGAGAGCCAACACCTACCTAGTCAGTGTCACACCCGAAGACCGACGGCACCAACTCAACAGCTGATTCGAGGAACCGAGGTCGCAACCTCGTCCAAAGCCAGCACTCAGAACAACTCCCCGTGGCCTGAGAAGCCGCAGCCAGTAAAAGTGAAAGTGTCCGAAAATCGCTCAGCCGGCCTGCCATCTGCAAATGCAATCGCGCCCGGAACACCCAACTTCTTCTCTTCCGATCTTCAACCTGTCTTCAACCGCTGATCTACAAGCTACAGTCGACGCCGCCTCTGGACCACCATCCCTTCCAGAAACGGCACCTTCTACCACACAGACTCAGATCGATCCGCCATTGTCGCTACCCCTCCCATCCGGGCTAACCTCCAACACCCCAACCTCTATCATAACAGTGCCTTCAATACGATTTGTTCTCTGCTCTACTTAGTACTTCCTTCAAGCACCGTGTCTCTTACGTCTTTGCGCTTTCTTGAACCATTTTTTTCCTCATTGCTACACTGTAGGGCTTCCTTCATGCCCATTCATTAAATCCGCTGAGACAGTGTACCTGTGTCAACCTATACTTCATGCACCACTAACCCAACTACACATACCAGCCTACTCCTGACGTAGCTGACAACGTGGACACCGACATAGAGGCAGACAAATCCACCGGCCTTTACTTCTTCTGCCTCCGGGATTATAGGAGCCCATGGCCTTCCTTGACCCCTTGGCGGTGGAGAAGTTCAGCACCAGTTACACAGAAGCGCCCCTACATGCACGACAATCAGATCGGGAACGCCTCCGATCCAATCTCACGATGTCACGGATTCCAACATCTTGTCAACAATCGAATACATCAAAAGCACACCCACCACCGTCACACCAGTCACGTATCTCAACATGCCGCAAGGCACGATCCACGCAAGGGAGCTGGCCCGGATGACGGAGGAGAACCCGACCTTCAAGTTTGTGAGCCAGTGGATCACCTCCGTCTACAGGCCCCACGTCCCACCACACAAGCAATGTGGTGTAATCCCACCACGTCCCACATATGTAATCATACTACGTGCTGACATTCGACACACGCAATCCGCCGCCACACGTAAGGCGCTTAAGTCACTCCACAAGCGCCATTCTCGCGGCGCTGCCAATATTGTCAGCACTTCAGTCACTCGAGGGGAGTGGCGCCACAATGCGGCACGGACATGCGCCACCTGTACCGTCATTCACCACACAGATGCATCCACTGACGGGGCACCGCGCTGCGTCGGGTGTGGCAAAGACCACGCCTCCTGATACAGGGCCTACCCTCGGTGGGGAGAAGACAGATAAATCCCCGTCTCGTCCGTCTCGGGGATTGGGCACTGCCTCCGGCGAGGTTGTGGGTCAACGACCAGCACCCGATGTGACCCACACGTCGCGTGGAGTCGTGTGCACAAACACCTCAAACACGTGTCGAGTACCCGGGTCAGCCACTACAAACACGTCGAAATGAGTCTTGCGCACAAACACCTCAAACACGTGTCGAGTACACGGCTCAACCACTACAAACACGTCGAAATGAGTCTTGCGCACAAACACCTCAGGCACGTGTAGAGTACCCGGGTGAACCACCACACACACTGAGCACCGAGGCAACCAAACAGACTCGACAACCACACACATAATTCAGTGGCCGCAACTTTCAAGGCGAAACAGTTATTACCATCAAATATAATAACTCCTGCCAGAACGACTCCCACACAACCCACCTCCGACAATCTCAACAAGAGCCAACACCGGGCCCATCACGACGCAACATACCCAAATGCCCAACACAGACTCCATCCCCGCTGCCGTAGCCCACAATACGCAAGGCATCACCTACACCACTCTCCAGCCCCTCCCCCAAGCGGCCACGTCCACCGCGCGAATACCAACAAGCTAACTACGAACCAAGCACATAATCAGACTTCACAGACAACGACTACGACATTTCAGGCAGTACCTGAGTGACCCCACAACGCACTCACCCTACAAAGCGAACACCCTATAACAAACCATCCACTCGTGCCAATATACCTACCGACACTGCATCTGACTCCAAACAACTATTTTACTCTCTCTTTCTCTCCTCACTCTATCCATGACGTGTAATTAAAAAAGGAACTAAAAGATAAAAGGAACATACGAAATCAAGAACAAAAACCGACAAAAAAAGGAAAAAAACACACAAAGGTAAAGTAGAACAAAACGATAAGTACAGCCAGACCAAAAGTGGGAAAGGAAAAGACAAAACTAGTATAGAAAAGCAAACCACATACAATCATAAAATAATTTTACAATATGTTCTAGAACACCGCCAGTTAATGCACGTAAGTCTTAGAAATGTGCAGAGACAGCTGCAGTGACCCACCCTCCAGTCTAAAACCCATACCCCACCCCGGCACCGTTCGGACCATAATTTAAACTTCTACCCAACTCAGATCCGCTCACCCCTACCAAGTAATCTTCTTCTCTCCATCATCTCTTCGCGACAAATTCTAACCATCTCTCAAGTCTCAGAAACAGCTGATGTCACCGCATTGGTGGCAGGCTAGCCGAAGCCACCCAACAACAACGAAGTGTGGAAACACTGGGCTTAGGCCGGGGGCAGAGGGCTAGGGCCCGGGGGAGAAAATGCTGGAAATTCGTCAAGATTGTGTAGTTGGTGACTAGGTAGGAAGGCGAAGTTATAGGACCAGGCTTCGTGATGGATGGGAGCTTGCAGAAAAGCAGGACGAGGTGGATGAATGTGGAAATCGGGTCTGAGATTACGTGTGGTAGGAAGGAGTGGGACGTGGTAAGGTTGGTGCAGCCAGAGTTGCACTGGGTGTGGGGCTAGGAGTTGGTCTGGGAATCTAGGGCCAGCTGCCGGTAGGACAGTAGGGTGTGTGGCTGGGAGTTAGGCTGGACATCTGGGGCCAGTTACTGGTGAGACGGAAGGGTGTGTGTGTGGGGGGAGGGGCCTGGGTGGGGGTGGGGGGCTGGACGTTTGTGACCGACCACCAGTGTCACGGCAGGGTGGCCGGACAGAGTTGCAGGGAGAGGAAGCAATGTCCTAACGATGGAAGCTGGCGACATGGGTAGCGCAACCGAGTATCTGCGGGGGTTGGACGCGGCTGTAGCAGAGGGATTGTGCGGAACGGAGGATGTGGTGGGGGGGATACTTGTGACGTGCAGGTGCTGGCCTGCGGCGCACATCGTACTGTTGCACACTGACACTCGAACGCCCTCTTGGGACAACCAGGATTTGTGGCTGTATGCGGCCCGTCAGCCCGAACGGCCTCTTGGGACCATCGGGATCGGAGGTTGGATGCGGCCAGTTAGCTCGAACGCCCTCTTGGGACAATCAGGATCGGCGGCTGTCGCAGGCTGCACACAGGCGACAGGCGATGTGCAGTCGGGTGGGGCTCGTGACGCTACATACCGACAACAACCAGGCTCCGGGCCCTGTGGACAGGTTCCCCGTGACCGTATCGCAAGAAACAGTGTGGGCGGCGCCATTAGCCGTGAATGTGCATAAAGTGTGTCGTGAACCAACCAATAAACAAACAACCGTATCGCAAGAACGGTGGCAGCGTGATGGCTTGGGGGTCCATAGCGCCGGACCTCGCATAACCCACCGTGAGTGTGTCCGTGAGCTGGGAGCTGGTCAGCGTTAAAAGTCGGAGACATCATGTGAGGGGCCTTAACCCCCGTCGGATGAACAGTTGTCACATGAACACATGCACAGTTGTCCTGATAAGGGCTGGCACGCTAGCTAAGTTCACTTTGTCCAACTCTGAGGAAAGGACGTGTCTCAGGCTGGAACTGGAAGTGCACTGTGAAAGAGCAGCGTCGCACCTCGAAGGTGTTAGAGTGGCAAGCAGAGTATGTGTGTCGGCGCCTATCCAACTGCGGAGGGTAATAGCACTGTGGCGTGTGATGCTACAAGTCAGGTAGCCGAGTATGTACCGCGCGGTACTTGAATGAAAGGAAGTGGCAAAGGCACGATAGATGAAAACCTGGATTTCGAATATGTACCGAGCACCTATATATAAATGACTGTGCTTTCCAGTCCAGCTGCAATCGCACCATAGTAGTCACTGAACTAGATCGCACCATAGGAGACAATGAACCGGATCGCACCGTAAAGAGTTAGTGAACTGGATCACATCGTATAAGTCAGTGAACTGGATTGCACCGTAGGCGCCAGTAAACTGGATCACATCACAGGAGTCACTGAATTGGATCGCACGACAAGAGCCACTAACTGTGAGCAGTTCGTATCTGCGAAATCAGGGCTACAAAGTGGCACCTTATCCAAATGTCTGCCAGGGACCTTTGACCTTTGAGGTGGCTGAGCTGTCCGGTGATGTGGTGCATTACAATTATTATTGCATAGCAGAGAATGGGAAGTAAATTGTATTACATACCGGTAAATACTACGTCATCATCCGGATATTTCCGTTAACTTCGCCGTTCCCTCACCTCTGAACATAAGACAATTGAGATGTGACGGATGTATTCATTGGTGCCAGTCATCTTCTACATGGCGGTTTGATTCACCTGACGTATCGGGCACCTACTTGTTGTTGCATCTGTCCTTCTCAGAATATCACGAAAACGTCCACCTGGCGATAAATGCAGCAATTATGCGTAGCAGCAGGTATGCTTACGAAGTATGTACCAATAGCGAATTTTCCTCGGCATATGGGAAGGGCAGCGGCGTGCATGGAAGTACGCTGGCAAAGGCTCGTGTATAGTGTATACTATGTGTATACGAATGCAAATATGTATTTTCGACTGATCTTTGAACATGGCGGACCATTTATTCCAACTTTATTTTACATCTTGCTCAGGAGACAACTCGCTCCCAGCTAAATAAACAACCAATATGTCAATTCCATTTTCCCTGCTCCATCTAGGTGAGAGTCAGAGATTGGAAGGTCGTTGATGAACCCAACCGTACACTTGGCGGTCGTGCGATAGACAAATTGTTTGGTGAAGCTATGCGCACTTATATATATATATATACATATATATATATATATATACTGACCACGAACAGAATTAGCCATTGGAAGCGCCGAGCTGCTACTGATAATAACTATCGGGAGAGCGGACCTGCTACCGTGAAGAACTATCGGGAGCGGTAACTTGACTGCAACATATTGAACGACTTCTGAATGAATTTTTAGTAGCATGTTAGGAAAATATACCAAGGGTCTATTTGATGCCTGGCATTGAGAGAGCTATATATGATGGCCTGATGCCATTGCAGGGGGTATCTCGCAGGATACCATGTCGAGACCTAAGGTTATGGATGGACTTCCATGATCATTGTAGGGAATCGAGTCCCTCCGAGGGGATCCGATGCTCATGATTTCAAGATCTTAAGGTCTCATGACGAGATTATCATAACCCTATGAAAATGTGTTCGGAATTAGAACCTGGTGTGTCATGAATAATTATTCAACTTGTATTATGAGAGACTGGTCGGGAAGTCTAGAAAGGTTTCTTCACATCAGAAAAAAAAACGTCAAAGTCACCTTGAAAGGTTTATTTACCCGCCCAGAGCGCTTCAGAGTGTTCTTAGCTCGCAGAATCACAGGCGGAACAGCCAGGTAATTGGGCCGCAGACTAAATGTGGAGCAGTTCCTGCACAGCCAACGCGAGGAACAATCCCCATACAAGTGCATATACTCCATCAAGTCAGCTGGCATGTACTGGGTATTATCTGTATCAGGTACCCCGTCTCCTTTCATATCTGTGAGAGCTACTGCGTCGCATCCAATTCTGCCTGAACATTGTACAAATTGTATGTTAGCCGATGACTCACAGGTGTAGTAGTTTCGTCACAGCGTTGCCATGCACTCTGCATACACGCAGTTGACTTCAGAACGTTCAGCTTTATGCAAAACGTTCAAACGCAGAGAGAAGTAATCCGACCATAGTTCAGTACATTGCAGTCACGGCATGAAAGTTTCACTTCACCACAGTTGATACCACTGGATATCTCAGCGGAAAATCGCACAATACTATATCACGCGGCATGCACAGGTCTGACGTTCGGAAGACAAAGCGCCACCGAAGGCGCCACTGAGGCGTCCTCACTGGCTGTTCAGGACGTTACCCGAACACAAACACCGTGTCAGCCAAGAACATCAATCCAACACACATGGCTGAAAATGTCAGCCGACTGCGCTTAAGCAACCCTGAAGCCATGTGGCCCAATCGTGTGCTGCTTTTCGGATGCAAACAAAGCTCTTTTAAGCTTTTATGGCGTACCAAATGAAGGTGACATGCCGACAAATCGTGCAATGAGATTAACACCTTGACTTGGTTCAACGCAATCACAAACACCCCTTCGTGGGTCGTTACCATAGCAATGTGATGAAAATCTGCATGCCTGGAAACTGTTGCGGAGCTTTCTCTCCTCTTACAATATAGGAAGTGAAGTTTCTACATAGACGCTTTCTCGCCTGATTTTGGACAATGCAAAACTACGAGTGCCACTGATGCAAATTCGTCTTTTGTCACCCTTCAGATGGTCATTGAGTTATAGAACAAACCGCCCTGGAGAAATTCTACGAAGGGCAATGATATCGGCGGGCATTGCATGAGCAAGTTCGCTCATTCAACATAGTCATGATTATCTGTAATGGCTAAATACCGGCCAACATTAGCTGAGTAATGTTTTGCCCTGCCTGTATCCTGCGGCCAGCAATGCGTTCTGTGCTGCCGTGACCTCCCATTCTGGGCGCGGGTGTAAACATCAGTCAACGTCACATCAATCCACACTACATTCACAACAGCAGGTCAGCAAATCAGTCGCAACGATGTGGATACACAACACAGATCAGGTATTCTACTGGCTGATGTGTGGCATTTGATACGAGTGGAAGGCGCCGTGACGGACCCTGAACGGGTGAGGACAAGAGAACAAGATACCGACTGTGAGGCTCCTCTGCTTCACGCCCAAGATCGGGAGCCGTCACAAGACAGGGAATTTGTGAGAACATTGCAGCCGTTCTCTCCTGGCAGCCCAGCCACCTGATTGTATCCACTATTCGCGGAAGCGTGGAAATTTCAGAAATAGGTACAATACACTTCTACAAGTCCGCACCATGCATTCAAACTTGATACCTTATTCGACAGAGAGGCCCGATTGTCGAAAGTGAGCAGTTGGGCATATATGTGCTTCGAAAAACCACTGCATTCGGCCGATATGTAGCGCAATATTGCCGGGATCGTGCTCATGCGCCGAATACCGTGTACGTATGTCAAGTGCAAACGCAACAGCCATGGCCAATTGTCAAATTAGTATAGGTGTCACGCTGTGCCGCGGCCCTTTTCTTCCGTATCATTCCCACTCAGATTGCACCGCGCAGAACCGCTCAGCACGGCGCCCTCCGTTGGACTGACACTGGCCAAGCTGGCGCCAGGTTTGGGGCTGCGCAGGTCACGTCAGATGAAGTCACAGTCAAGCAACTGGTCGCCGGTTGACAGGTCCTTGGTCAAAGCGGGCTGCAGTGGCACCCGCCATGCTCCGCTACAAACCCTTTTCTTGTATAAAAATACTCGCGCATGGAAGAAATAGTGTGTTCAGGTCTGCACAAATCAAAACTAAAGAGCCTAATTTACGTGAAGGAGTTGGTAAGTGAAACGCTATAGCAGGAACGTTATTAATGTTTCGCTTGTGTATTTGGTGATTCACCACGCAATCCATACACAATCACTGTTAGTGGCGCCGCCCGCACTGTTTCGACGGTGTGCCGCGAGATCGGAAAATGTCCCAAGCGGTGCGAATGCTGAACCCGGCACATTGGTGTCCAGAGCTAAACACCTTAAACACTCGGCCACCCCGTCCCTTATTAATGCTTTAACACTGTGACGACTTAGCTGGACCGGACCGGTCTGTCTGATGAACGTTCCTCGTATAAACACGGAAGTGACTCGTCCGGGTTTCGGCGTATAGCTTATTCATGCCCGCAGCTCGAGTGGATGACTGTCAAATTGCTCGAGACACAGGCTCCTGAAATATTCTGGTGTCGGTCGGCTCTGGACAGGGCCGAGCCACTGTCTGGAAACCATCGTCTGGCGTGCGAAACGTCACCACTAGAGCGACAGGCGCAGATCGTGTCAGTAGAGTGGCAGGCGCAGATCGTGTCAGTAGAGTGACAGGCGCAGATCGTGTCAGTAGAGCGGCAGGCGCAGATCGTGTCAGTAGAGTGGCAGGCGCAGATCGTGTCAGTAGAGCGGCAGGCGCAGATCGTGTCAGTAGAGTGGCAGGCGCAGATCGTGTCAGTAGAGTGGCAGGCGCAGATCGTGTCAGTAGAGCGACAGGCGCAGATCGTGTCAGTAGAGTGGCAGGCGCAGATCGTGTCAGTAGAGTGGCAGGCGCAGATCGTGCAGCTTTATTCGAAAAGCTCTCCTGGCTGCATTTTGTCAGCACCGTCCGAGGACAGCGGTTCCTCCAGCGCACGCACCGTCCGAGGACAGCGGTTCCTCCAGCGCACGCACCGTCCGAGGACAGCGGTTCCTCCAGCGCACGCACCGTCCGAGGACAGCGGTTCCTCCAGCGCACGCACCGTCCGAGGACAGCGGTTCCTCCAGCGCACGCACCGTCCGAGGACAGCGGTTCCTCCAGCGCTGCACGCTGGACGCTGTGTGGCCTGTTATCGAACACGGGGTCATTCAGGGCTTCCAGGGAGCGGGAGACCACACGCATGTTCTTTAAAGCGCAGGAGAATAAAGCGCGAACTGTGTGGAGCTGCTGCAGATAACTCTTCCCTTCGGTTCAAAACTCGGCCTTCACGCGATGCTGGTGGAAATAATGTCGCCAAAGTGGTCAGTGGGTTATTGGGATTGATGGGCGCGTCGAGTCGTCGATCACATGGCGCCCATTGTCGATGCGATTGAGCATCAAGTTCAGAATGTGCCGGTCTTTGGCCGTTGAGTTTACTGGACATAGCTAGATGCAGAGACCATTACTCATGAGAATTATCAATACGATAAATGTTACCTGACCTACTCGTGATCATCAGTATGTGACACGTGAACCGTAATTTAACCTTGTATTCAGCAGGTTTGCGATTGGACTTGGCTATGAATTAAATTGAAGCAATTCGAATGGCATAGTGGTAAGCAGTGCCCACTGTACGTACCAGCACTTGGAAACTTCAACTTGAAAAAATTGTTGGCCCACTGAACGTTTTGAGCACTTGCTGTTCTATGATCCCAGAATGGCATTATAGGAGATCCAAGCTGGTAGAAAATAACCCAATTATTAGTAATGTTATGTAAATTTTTAATTATTCATGTATTTATAAAGACGGCCAAAAGATGAACAAGACAGAGGAATACTGTTTTACCTTTGCTCTACATTTCAATACTTTAATCCACATATTTTTCATAGTTCAAAACGAGGAAGCCAATTACAGTTAGGTACGCGGTAAACTGCTAATGCTATTGAGCAAAACGAATCTAAAATATTCATGGTTTACCTCATCAGATATGTGATAGTATACACACACAAATATATATATATATATATATATATATATATATATATATATATATATATATCTGTGTGTGTGTGTGTGTATGGTAATTTGGCCCATGCAACATCGCATTTTCAAGGCAACATATATAATATCCGGACGACATTATCTCGAGCCTTTACTGTGAAGCGAGCTGGATGGCTTAGAAGTTGACAATGCTGTGAAAATGCTTTCCTCGTTAGTGTAAGCTGTTATTTCTGACAATTTTCCGGTCGTGACTCCTCGCCGTAGGCACCCGTCCTGGTTCGGCGATGACGCCAGGCGTGCACAAGCCGCGAGAGAATGCATTCATCGTCGGATAAAAAGAATGCATACATTGTCGGATACAAGGACTAATTTCACTACAACCTAAGTGGTAGTGAAATTTCTCGTGATGTTACTAAGAGGCGCGACTTCTTCAAAACGTTCGATCTGACGCCTTTTCAGCCAAGTTCACAGCACGGGATGTAACCCAGTACCCACTGTTAGAATACCACGGACAGCCCTATCTTACAGACGTTTCGCCCTTATTATAACAATTCACACAATTCACATTGGGTTTCATCCGCGCGAAGCATGTAGGCCAGGTAATATCAGCGCCCGAATACTCCGGCAGTGCACTGGCCAATTATGCATTCCGCTATGCAGCAATTGGCAGACCATCAGATGGGCGGCGCGAAGTTCCGACTTGGTGCAAAATGGCACACCTCACACCAATATATCAGGAAGGAAACCATTGTTTAATACAACGAAGAATGGCTCTTAAGTGCTCCTGGGTTTTAGACATTGCGTGAGAAGAAATGTACGACCTTCAATATACCAGGAGGTGCGGAGTTTACATCAAAAGTAACGTTAGGGATTATGCTATATTACTCCACGTTTCGACCAGGGGCCATCGTCAGGAGTCCTGACGATGATGGTTATGGGAGTTCATTTTGGGATATATGAGACAAAAAATTTATTTCGAATGAGAAAAGGACAGCGAAATTGACCAGGGCCATACATTTTTTGTCCCTCCGATTTTTTGTTGTTGTAATGTCAACATTTTGAGTTTCCAGTTTTTTAAATAAAATTTTCATTTTCCAATGGGAGACGGAGAAACGTTGTTGGAAGTCAACCTGCCCTGATAAAAAAATGCTTACTTTAGCCAGAATCTTCTATTTGAACTGCAATTGGCAAATATGCAAAATGTATATGCAGTCAAAAACGAAAAAAGAGAAAATTTCCACTTGTACGTTTTGTTGCATCCCTAAAGATAAGCAAACGCTAAAAGTTTCATTAAAATATCTGTATACGTTAAAGCGTGACGACTGGTTGAACTTTTTTGGAGGTGAACTCACTTGACCTTGACTAACACGTTGACCCTAGATGACCTGATTAAAAAAATTTGAAACAGCATGCCAAATTGATGTGGAAAAAGGTATGCCAAATTTGGGCACGCTGCCTCGCGCTGCTCGTCCGCTATCCGCGAAAAATCTGAGGGGGAGAGGGTTGAATATTCCCGGAGACGGGACGGGTTAATGAGGCACTCCTGCGATTACATCGCTGTCGGCTACCAAGCAGAAGTATCTACATGCGCTACTCATCTATTTTCCAAAGCGTCAACCGTAAACTGTTGCCGTATAAGTTCGAAAATGCATCTTACGTTTGATACAAAATTTCCTCTCTGTTTCGCTCATACCTGACTGGTCGCCGTCAGCGAGTGATAGTCAACGGTCCGTCTTGAACCGAGCTGATGTCGCTTCCGGTGTGCCGAAAGGGAGCTTAGTGGCCACTCTATTATTTGCCCTGCTTGTGAACGGCCTGCCTTCTGGAATTGACCCTGGATGCTGAATGTTTGCCGATGGGCCTCAATCTTAGCGAAGGGTAGCGTCTGTGGATGACGTGATCCGCCTGCATATAAATATGATTCCCTCTGCATGTGGTCCGCATGCTGGGTGATACGCATACATACCTTGACCCCTCTGAAATGGAAGTTCGTTCACAATGACTCTACGTCGTGCTCCTGTGTGTTTCGAGTACGTACCAGGTGCACGATGTGACGCTGCAGCGTGAGACTGTGGTGCGAGACCTGGATGTGTACCTGGACAATACATGAACATTTGCACAGCATGTGCAAATGTCTACTGTGTCAACTACGAACCGAGCGCTAGGGCTGTTGATTAGATCAACGCAAGCAAGAGTGCCGAAGAGCAAACTTTTAAAACGTGTTCAGTTTGCTTCATTTCAGGCGAACATTAGGTCTCGCCTTGATAATTTCTCTGTCACATGGGGTGGCGCAGCGACGGCACTCTGGGCCGGGCGGACGGTGTGGAGTACAATTTGACAATTAGTTCAGGATAGCAGCGTTCAGCTGCCACACATTTAATGTGGCTACCAGAGCGGCTGCAGTGACGCGCATAGGCAGAAATACCGGCAATGTCAGAATCTTCTTCACCTTTATAATTGACGTCTGTGTCCACTCGTCGCGCACAAGCCGACATCATGTTCTTACGAAACGTTGTATGCGGCATAAGACTGGCTCATCAATTTTACTGCAGAACTGCGCATTATGCCTCAATCAGAAAAACGGGCAACCTGTTTTATTTGACGGACTATATGCACATGAGGAAACTCTTAGGTGTGGCTTCTTCAACAGATCGCTAAGAGAGACGAACATATTTTAGAGTGTGCGGACATATTCTGGGACTCGCTGTATGCCTTTAGGAAGTAGGCTGTTAGATGGATGTGCGTGCTGTGTCACACGCTCACATCTGAATCAGTTAGCCGTCGAACGTCCATGCAGTCCTTCCCGACTTTCATCTGTGTAAAGCCACTATTCTGTCGATTTTTTTTTTTGTATTCCATTATGTTGCACAGGTTTTAGCGAAACACATCTGACCAACGTGTGACCAAGTCAGCGGCCATCCTGGGCCAAATGCATGCGCTGCTGCCGCGAGAATACAACACCACTTCTGATTGACATGGCAAGCGGTCTTGCATGCATGACAGGCAGTCATGCATGGAAGCATGACAGGTGGCCGTGCATGCATGCGTGGCAGGTGGTCGTGAATTTATGGCTTCTGATACAAATATGTCGTTTTAACGTAAGGCTGCAATAAATCCGCTTTTCGCCATAGTTGACAGCATCTGCATAGGTCAAAATCGGGCGAAGTCTACCACTACATTCTGATCAAGACTGTTAAATATAATTCGGCGGCCATGCCTCAATCCTTATCACTCGTTTCTCATTCCGCCTTCATTCACTAACCCACATGAAGGTTGATTGTTCCTAGTGAGCGAACGAAGCAAGAAACCGAATGAAGTCTTGCAGTTGAGGCCAACTCGCCCTCCATATTGTTTATTTGTTTGGATGTGCTTGGAATATATCCATTGATTCAGGGCACTGACTATGTAAAACAACATGTCAAAACAAACGTCTTATAGTGATAGATTGGTCCGGCTAAACTAGACTGGTGAATATGATCCAGTTTCTGAGGAATAAAGGAAATATAAAATATATTCAGGCGGGCCTCTATTTGGTCCATTAGGTTCATCGTTAATTGCATATGTACATCATGACATACTCCGCGTGAAACGCAGCGTAATGCAAATTGAATTAACTATAAAATACGCGACGAAAACGAATGCTGGACGGATGAACGCCACACCACTGACGTGAACAATCCCAGCCGCTGAAGTTCGACCGATGGAAGGAAATCTGCGCCTCTGCCCACCTGCTGACACGACTGGCTGAAGAGCAGCTTCCCTCCAACCCTCAGGCATACATGGCGAGTAGTCGGACAGACAGAACGTCCGACGATCGCTCACTACCATGTACATCACGCTTTGCAACTCTGTGCTAGCATGCTTGAAAATTGCACACATTCACCCAAGTAACACTCGGCGACTCATCACTTTTGATTCTCAAGGATCTGAAGATGGTTGTCCCATCAAGAAGTATGCGCCATTCAGTAAGCCCGTGCCAAAGTCGACCATGAATGTCTATTGCAGTGATGAAACCACCATCGCTGTGAGGTTAGGACTGACCTACCGCATGTCACCGTTCTGCTTGCTGCGAAGATTATTTCAGGAGGACACGGACGCTAGAACGCTGCCAACACATGTTCTGTGCTCAAGCGGTCCCCCCAGTAACACTCACGGAAGCGCTCACCGACTGCGGGCTGGCTGGCTGGTTGCCGGAGCCGGCGTGGCCGCTGCGTCGGCTCCGTCGGCTCCGTCGGCTCCGTCGGCTCCGTCGAGCAGGAGCGTCGCCGGCCGATGTCTGCCCGCTCCGCACCGTCGCTCCACTGACGGCCGGCCCGCCGACGGCAGCGCCCCGCCCCCGTCGACGCCGACTCCTGCGCCGCCCGTCGGAACCTCGTGGCCGCTGCGTCGAAGACGACCTGCAGCGGTCCAGAAGAGGGCAGGGCTAGTCGATTGGGGTGCCAGGCGCCGAACACAGAGCGCTGTTTCACGACTGCATGTCGGAGGGCGACCGACTCGTCTCGAGGAATAACAATAGTAGATGTCTATCCGTTTTGTTGGCGATGCTGAGTCTGGATGATTGACATGTGATGATTTCACGTACTACCAATGAACACCATCACATCGGTGTCCTTCCCAGGTTTAAGTGAGGTCATTTTCCTCAGTTGACCTTGAAATAAATGATAGTTTACATCTTGGATTCCATTCAACGGCCATTTTATCTCGGCCCACTTGAGCGTTCTCGTATTGAATGCTTTTCACCCATTGCTGCATGTGAGACCGATGTCAGGTGGTCCATACAACTTTGGCGTCGTGAGGGGTATACTGATCTGCAAACCGCGAAAACTGTGATTTTCCGCAAATATCAAGGTACAATACCTGCAGTCAAACACAGAGATACAACTTCAGGGGAAAATTCACCAAGCATACGTAATTGATGATACTGCATGGCGACACGCTGTACGATAATATTTTTTCTTGACAATGAGGATCCGCTGATCATCTATGCTCGGCGCCAATTTTGTCCCGGCTCACTCTAACATGGTCCTTTCCCGAAGGGGTTCTTTCAGTGGAAAAATTCGTAGAGTGAGGGGGATTCACCGGCCATATTGAGCAGGTGCCACTAAAAGGGAAGTCTGATGGAATATCCGTTAAGCGGGAAGTCCAGAGGGGAAGTGCAATTTAGTTGTCCTGAAGAGAGGCGCCTTTACCAACCAGAGGGGTGCCACCTTTTCAGTGGGGAGGGGGTCGCATGTCCCCAGCGCCCCCTCTGTGTCTGCCACTGACCAATATCCGGCTTGAAAGGTGTTTTTGTTTCGTTCAATTATCACACTGTTGTATCACAATTACCAATTATCACACTTTTTCTTGTACGATTACTAATAGCAAATGTAGCCCGAGTGAGTTTGCGACATAACAACATTTACAGCAGGCAAGTTTTATCTACAATATATTTACTTTGAATTGCCCCCTTTTGTGTCCTTAAGTATGAAGCGAGTTTTAAACGAGACCGAATGTACATAAATGGTACGTATTTGTCTGTTACTTTATAATTAAGAATCAAACTAAGCACAAACCCAAAATGCTGAACTAGGAAGATTGTTGTACAACGATCACGTTTCATCTACTAGTATTTACTTTTGTAACTAGAATAATAGCGTACGTAGCCTGTGAAACGTCCTTAACCCGCGTCGTCTCGGAGGGGAGGGGGTCTTCAACCGCCTCCTCAAGTTTTTCTCGCGGATAGTGAAAGAACGGCGTGAGATAGCGCGCCAAAATCTGGCATGCCTTTTTTCACATTAATTTGTCATGTTGTTTCAAAATTTTTAAGTCAGGTCATCTAGTGTCAACGAGTTAGACAAGATCAAGTGAGGTCACCTCCAAAAAAGTTAAACCAGTCGTAACGCTTCAACGGGTACAGACATCTTAATGAAACTTTCAGCGCTTGCTTATCTTTGGGGATGCAACAAAATGTAGGAGGCTTTTTTCTCCATTTTGACTGCTCATTAATTTTGCATATTTGCCTATTAGAGTTCAAATCGAAGATCCTGGCTACAGTAAACGTTTTTTTATTAGGGCAAGTTGACTTCCAGCAACGTTGCCCTGTCTGTTCTACTGATTAGAAAACGAAAATTACAGAACATCGAAAACTCAACACTTCGGTTTTTTTGTGGGGTAAACATTTAATGACCTAGGTCGATTTCTCTGTCCTTCTCTGATTCAAAATAATTTTTGGTTTTTCAAATATCCCCAAAATGAACTCCCCGGAGTCAAAAACATAATGCAAGTCGTGAAAAGTCGTGGAAATCTAGCCCCCCTAGTGACGTAACTTTTTGGGGAAATTGTTTTGGGGTAGGTCCGGTTCCTACTCGTCGAGCGCGTTCCGATGACATCTCTTTCGTTTTCGGGCGACGTTTTGTTTGGATTTTAGAGGGGGGTACTCTAGGCCCCCACCCCCACCCCGAGACGGGGTGTGATGATTTGACCGGATCGACGGCGCGGGTTAAATAACCAATTACGTTCAAACAACACATAGGCTTTTCCATGGCTTTTGCAAGGTGGCTGAGTGTAACAGTAAGACAAATATATTATTTTAAATCGTGCCCCGATATTTCTGTACCCTAAATGGGGTTTTTACCACATTTGCGCGTCAAATCGACCGAGTCGACGCCATTTTCAATTCACCGTCTTTTGTGTTTGGGTTCGCCCTGTGATATACAGTCGTGTTCAGCGGCAACAAAAAAGGTAAGCACCTGCAGAGTGAACTTGAGCATATACTTTGTCTTATAATGAAATCATTACATAATTAGATACTTAACAATAGGCAGATGCCGTTCCTCTGACAGGAATAACTTTCAATTACAAACAACTCTGCCGAGTGGCTGTGTACCCGAGCCTCACTGAACAAACACCACTTTTCATGAGGGGGCGCATACTATCAGTGCGTTTGAATCCATCCCTGATCAGTACAGTTGTGCAGATAGGGACGGTTCTAGGTAACAACAATGAATGGATGACTATACTTTGAGTGTACAATTAATTAGGAGAAATGTGGCATCCGAACACTTACCACATCATACATCGAACTGCTCTACCGCCGCTTCTGCACGGTTAAACCTGTAATTGTACGGTGTTTACAAATGGAGATATCATCAAACAATTTATATTTATACAGTTCCTTTCGATGGAAATCCTCTACCTGCTCACAAAGATCAACTTTCGAACCGACAATTATTTTGCTTTGGTGCGCTGTGTCCCGAACACAAACATGTTGGTGTGCAGGATTACGAACACTAGGTGTGTTGTTTCCGGAATACTTTACTGAATCGAATATATTTCCTACATGAATATTTTATTTCATGATGAAAAGTCACTTTTAAGTTTTTGTATAATTTTCTGATCGGTGATTTTATGTGTCTGCTAAAATTCATTCATGAGCGGCTCTATATAAGCTTGACAGGCGAGGATATAGAAAGTGCGCGTGATTAACCGTCACATAGATTTACCTTCAGTGTGTTTGTTTATGGAATAAGATGCACCCGACCACACCAAACAGTCAGGATGGTCATGTATGCCCTTGCCACTCGGGAATTGCTTGGAGCCGGCCTCCCAGTATAAATGTCCTAGTGTGGGCAAGGGCGGATTCAGTAAATCCATCAAGGGCATTCATCTGGACAGGCAGTATGTTTTCCTCGTGGTGCGACTGCGAATGCCTCGAACGAGCGTCTTCGTGGAAAAATCGAGCACCCGTCCCATATCGAGGCTGAGAAGGACGCCTCTGACATTGGTCATGCCACATTATTACTGGGGTGGAGGTTTGGTTGACACTGTAGGCCCCGTACCGTCAATGACCAGCTTCCCTCATAACTCCCCGCCGAAAGCCCAGTTCGAAAGTCTGGAGTTGATTGGAACTCAGTTTAGCACACCCATCAGCGTGGTCATCAATCATCAGAAATCAATCATAAGGCTAAAAATGGCTAATATCGACCAAGCTCAACTGTTTCGACCGTCAGATTGCTGACCGTTAGACTGTCTGTATGTTTGAATAGTCTGACAGACTGAATGCTGTCAGATTGTCAACTGTCTGACTGTCGAGCATCAGACTGTCGAGTATCAGACAGTCACATGTCAGACTCAACTGACAGACTGTCTAGTGTGAGACTGTCAATTGTCAGACTGTCAAGTGTGAGGTTATCAGCTGTCAGAGTGTTGATGTAAGACTGTCAACTGGCAGACTGTAGAGTGTCAAACTGCCAATTGTCAGACCGTAGAGACTATCAAGCTGTGGAATGTCGGGTTGTCAGACTGTCGACTGTCAGAATGAATGGATGACTATACTTTGAGTGTACAATTAATTAGAGAAATGTGGCATCCGAACACTTACCACATCATACATCGAACTGCTCTACCGCCGCTTCTGCACGGTTAAACCTGTAATTGTACGGTGTTTACAAATGGAGATATCATCAAACAATTTATATTTATACAGTTCCTTTCGATGGAAATCCTCTACCTGCTCACAAAGATCAACTTTCGAACCGACAATTATTTTGCTTCGGTGCGCTGTGTCCCGAACACAAACATGTTGGTGTGCAGGATTACGAACACTAGGTGTGTTGTTTCCGGAATACTTTACTGAATCGAATATATTTCCTACATGAATATTTTATTTCATGATGAAAAGTCACTTTTAAGTTTTTGGATAATTTTCTGATCGGTGATTTTATGTGTCTGCTAAAATTCATTCATGAGCGGCTCTATATAAGCTTGACAGGCGAGGATATAGAAAGTGCGCGGATTAACCGTCACATAGATTTACCTTCAGTGTGTTTGTTTATGGAATAAGATGCACCCGACCACACCAAACAGTCAGGATGGTCATGTATGCCCTTGCCACTCGGGAATTGCTTGAAGCCGGCCTCCCAGTATAAATGTCCTAGTGTGGGCAAGGGCGGATTCAGTAAATCCATCAAGGGCATTCATCTGGACAGGCAGTATGTTTTCCTCGTGGTGCGACTGCGAATGCCTCGAACGAGCGTCTTCGTGGAAAAAATCGAGCACCCGTCCCATATCGAGGCTGAGAAGGACGCCTCTGACATTGGTCATGCCACATTATTACTGGGGTGGAGGTTTGGTTGACACTGTTGGCCCCGTACCGTCAATGACCAGCTTCCCTCATAACTCCCCGCCGAAAGCCCAGTTCGAAAGTCTGGAGTTGATTGGAACTCAGTTTAGCACACCCATCAGCGTGGTCATCAATCATCAGAAATCAATCATAAGGCTAAAAATGGCTAATATCGACCAAGCTCAACTGTTTCGACCGTCAGATTGCTGACCGTTAGACTGTCTGTATGTTTGAATAGTCTGACAGACTGAATGCTGTCAGATTGTCAACTGTCTGACTGTCGAGCATCAGACTGTCGAGTATCAGACAGTCACATGTCAGACTCAACTGACAGACTGTCTAGTGTGAGACTGTCAATTGTCAGACTGTCAAGTGTGAGGTTATCAGCTGTCAGAGTGTTGATGTAAGACTGTCAACTGGCAGACTGTAGAGTGTCAAACTGCCAATTGTCAGACCGTAGAGACTATCAAGCTGTGGAATGTCGGGTTGTCAGACTGTCGACTGTCAGACTGTCAAACTGTCTACCTTCCGACTGCCAGACATCACTGTCGTGTGGAGGAGCAAGGAGAAGCAGCCCAAGCTGTTGACAGCCAGCGACCAAATTGAAGATTAGGCAGAATGGGGCGCGAAGCAGTGACCGAGTGATAACACATGGTAATCGACCGAACACACACATAGCATTAGAGAGAGAGAGAGAGAGAGAGAGAGAGAGAGAGAGAGAGAGAGAGAGAGAGAGAGAGAGAGAGAGAGAGAGAGAGAGAGAGAGAGAGAGAGAGAGAGAGGGAGAGAGCCTGATAGCTTAACATAGCCTAATAAATATCAACCTCAATACATTTCCATGGGATATACATTTCATAATCTATACATTTCTTGCAAGTTGTGCAGGGGTGAAGATGCTGTTTTCAGGTGCAGGCTCCGAAACATGAACAAACCTGCAAGAAGAAGCCATGCACGATGTGATCACAATCTTTGGTGATGTATTTGTGGTCAATTTGAGGGTGGAGCCAGGACACGATCAGAGATAGGCGAACCTTTATGAGGCGGCCGTCCCGATGATGGCCGAGCAGCAGCTCCGAGAACAATTCCGACTGTGCCGTCAGACTGTAGGTAATGTGCTGGCTGTGTGATGCACGGGAAGAACAGGGCGACATCCCATTATAAAAAAGTTTCTGTTTACTTTGGGTTCCCATTTTATTTGCAAAGTTCATGTGGTGCATGGGGAGCGTTGTGAACTTCCGCAGGGTCGCAATGGTGTTTGGCATATGGCTGGGAGCGGCGTGGGACTGGGTCTACCACGTGGTAAAACTCTCATTAGAACAAACCACAGATGCATCTGTCTGCCTGGAAGGGCCAAGTTGGAAGATGTGCGGAGGCTTTCTGACATGGGTAGGAAAAGGCCAGGTGGTCCTGATGATGGGTGCCACATCCCTATAAGTAGACCCTCTGCAGACGAACATGCTTATGTCAATCGAAAAACTTACACTCAATCATTATCATGACTGTTGTAGAGAACCATGACACTGTTATGGATGTGTATGTCGGCTGACCTGGCTCTGTGCACGACTTTCGCGTATTTAAAAACAGTCTGCTAGGGAAAAGCTTGGTTCTCGAGTCATTTCGAGCGGAGCATTTAACAGAAAATTTTCATATGCTTGGCGACTTAGCATGTCAACTGTCAGCCTACTCCCTTTCCGAGGTAATCAAGTGCATGTACAGAGCGGAGGGCGCCTGACGCATACCCACAAGCGCTGCTTTAACTACAAGCTGTGCAGTGCGCGAACGGCTGTCGAACACGCGTTCTGGGTCTTGAAGAGGTATATTTTGCAGGCTGACGTACCTGGAGACCAAATCGGTGGAGAAAACCGTAAATATAACGACTACGGTCTGCGTGCTGCACAACACGTGCAACACCAACAATGCTGAGTGGGAGGAAGTCGGTGTAGGTCTTGAAGGTGACATCGGCGATGCCAATATAAGGGGTGATGATGATGCGACGCCGTGCAAAAGCGTATCCGCTCTGTTGAGTAACTGTGGATGGATCGCCAATGAGAAATGTTGATGGAACGCCAGCGAGGAACTATGGGCGGAAAGCGAGCGAGGAACTATGGGCGGAAAGCGAGCGTGGACCTGTGTGCGTAGCGTGGGCGTATATATGTGTGCGGAACGCGTGTGTGGATCTGTGTGCGAAATTGCGAGTGTGGGTGTGTGGGCGAAAGACGAGTGTGGATCTGTAGGACCGAAAGTTTGAGCCGTCGCTACCGTCGGGGGGCCAGGTGGCGCCACCGGCACCCGCCGGCGCCGACCGCCACGAGAGGGGGCGCCACACAACCGCCGCGTCCCCTCGACCCGCCACCGGGATGGGGACACATTGGGAAGTGAGTGAGTGCACTGGTGGGGATGAACGGCACGCTTTGTTACAAGCGTGCGTGAGTTGTAGCCCCGCCTCTGTTCGGACCTCCGCCGACTCTTCCATACAGGACAGGGTGGTGTAGCCACTACTCCTCTACGAACCTCCGCCCGACTCTTCCATACAGGGCAGGGTGGTGTAGCCGCTACTCTTGTACGGACCTCCGCCCGACTCTTCCATACAGGGCAACTCTTACGGACCTCCGCCCGACTCTTCCATACAGGGCAGGGTGGTGCAGCCATAACCTCCCACTCTTCCATACAGGCACGGTCACCCATTCCGGACCTCCCCGACTCTTCCATACAGGGCAGGGTGGTGTAGCCATTACTGTACGGACCTCCGCCCGACTCTTCCATACAGGGCAGGGTGGTGTAGCCACTGCTGTACGGACCTCCGCCCGACTCTTCCATACAGGGCAGGGTGGTGTAGCCACTACTCATGTACGGACCTCATCCGACTCTTCCATACAGGGCAGGGTGGTGTAGCCATTACTGTACGGACCTCCGCCGACTCTTCCATACAGGGCAGGGTGGTGTAGCCACTTCCTGTACGGACCTCCGCCCGACTCTTCCATACAGGGCAGGGTGGTGTAGCCACCGTCGGACCTCCCCGACTCTTCCATACGGAGGGAAACACGACCTTGACTCTTCCATACAGGCAGGGTGGTACCTACTGTACGGACCTCCGCCGACTCTTCCATACAGGGCAGGGTGGTGTAGCCATCTCCAAGCGGTGCATCTTGACGCGGAATAGCGATCGTGTGGGGTGTGGCGAGACCTCAGGATGGAAACCACATCGGCCGGTCTGTAAAACTCCAAATGCTGTTTGCTTGTTAGGTCTCTATGAACGCGAAGTGCTTCATATCATCATATACCATTTGATGCTCCTTTTTATAAGCAGCATTGCTTCGTCAGTATCAGCTATCTTAGCAATATAAGTGTCCCTTTCTGGACTAATGCACACAATATCTGACACGACAACCTCTGTCCCCATGATTCTCTGTGATGCTGCCTTGACTTTTTGCTATATGAGAGACAGAGACAGAGATCTAGCTCTGTCCTTTTATGAGACAGAGATCTAGCTTCTGAGCCACTGATGCTTATTGAGTACTTCCATTTTGTGACCTGCCATCTCTTCAAATTCATCTCATATTTCAACTCTGAGCTTATTAGGACTATGTACAGATGCAAAAAAAATACCCTCCTACCCTCCATGGGGGTGGCAGATGGACCTGATTACGCAACTCCTTGGTAGAACGTGGGAGGGGGTGCACTCCAGCATACTGAAGCAGCGCTTTTTCGCCTTAGGGGCTGACTATTCCTCGGAGAGGTGAACCTTGGGCTGAGAAATCCCTGGAGCGGAAGGTGCACTGAAGCCTTCCTGGAGGGGAGCTGCCTTCCATGCGGAGGATATGCATGCCACTACTGCTCCCCACACCCTGCATCTGCCTCTGATTAGAAGATATTTGGTGATACCATTTCGTGTTGTGGTAGCAACCATATGTGGTATCCTATACTATTTTCACCGTAGGTCATTCTAAAATCTGATTGGTCGAATACCAGAGAAACGTAAGCTGATTGGTGCTATGGCTACGATATGATACCCAGTTGAAGAAAGTGATGGTCCGTTCACCCTCTCGAGTCGTTTGGCCCAAGCCAAAGTATATCGGGTATTTAGCGATAAAGCATGTGTAAAAATGTTGTTCAATATTGTTTTATAAAATAATTAATCGGTTTTGATTCCACAGCTGATGTGTCGTAAATTTCAACGAAACTTCGCTACGTTTGTGTTAATTGTATATATTTTGACTCTGTACACATGTGTACAGCAAACGAGTGTGTGTGCAGCAAACGAGCAGTAACCAAGAGAAGCCAGACGGAGGCTACACGTTTACACATGCACTCGCCCACACTTTGTCAGCTCCTCTTGATATCGAAGCTGGAGCACAACTGTCGGTTGAACCCTCGTCTGAACAACCGGCACCAAAACCGACAGAACAGTAGCCAAGACAGTCGATGGTCCAGCCGGCACCTACCTCGTCATCGCAGTCGACCGTATACAGCCGACCTCGCCGACAGTAGCACCGACACCACAACAAGCCACCTACACCTCTTTGTCATTCTCCTCATTAACCCCTACTGCAAACCGCATGACCCAACATGTGATTAGCTCCTCCAGGTGGGCGCTGAATGACCAACCATGATCGATGCGCCCTAAAACCACAATCACACACACACAGCTCCTGAAAGAGCTCTGCTGTTGAATCATACTTCCGGGCAAATGCAAATTATTTCAACAACAGGGAACAGAGGGTGATAAGGCGCATCGAGATCGAGGAACAGCGTCTCGAAGTCCTGCAGGACCGCCAGTAGACCGTAAATATGACAGGGTGTTTCACCTTATCTAATAAGAAACAAAGGACACATCTTGAAAGATTTCGATTTCAATTCGGAGCGTTTGATGCGATGTATTAAATCATATTAAAGCATTAATAGTCGAGATCTGAAAAATAAACAAGATTAGTTTGTGGAATATCGAATGGACGGCCCCAGCAACCGTCATCGGTGCGACGATGTTTACTCATAACTGCTGTCTGTCTTACGTGTTAAACTGCGTATCGCTGATAATGTTCACTTAGCCAACACGTTTCTTGCTTCATGAAGGAAATTAATAATGAGCGCGGCGTAAAGACTTCAAGTGTCTACTGATATACTACGTGATCAAACGAACGCTAATTGCATTGTAGCTACATGCGTCAAGTGATTTCGTGCATTGTGAGCCGATTTTGCGTTAACAAGAAGAAATTAGCAGGATTTCCTACCAGAGGAAGCTAATATTATACGACCAGTGACGAGCTTAAGTGGACGGATTTGAGTCACCGTGTCGTTTATTTCGGCAGCGCTTCCGTATGAAGTACACATGTCACACTGGTCTGAGGTATAGGCGAGACAGGCCTTTGGTGAGCCTTCATGTTGAGCGGTCGTGTGTGTTGTGTGCGGTTCGTGGATTGTGGTTCGCGATAGGCCAAGTAAATGTACGGATAAGGATGATAGCGATCATATCAATCAACAGGCTACCGTACTGAGCAGGCGTCCTCTCGTGGGATCTGTGTCAGGCATTCATTTTCAGTGTGTGCGTGGTGATGCAGATCCGATTGTAATATTCGACCGATGCTTCCGTGCATGATGCTGTGCTGGCCCAGATCGTTATGGTAACATGTGGTACACGGAGCAAAAGCGCTGACTGTGCGAGAACAGCGTTACACGATGTTGACTATTTTGAAAGTATCTAAGATCGTTTGGCCTTCATTTCGTTGTTGGAGCATTCGGCCGGCGTTCATATTTAGGCCAAGCAACGATTCCCAAGCAGCAACACTGTTGTCAACAAATCGTTTGTTCCGCTCTCAGAAGGGTTGGTCACTTACATATCGTTTAATTCGACTGCATTCGGAGCCGTGTAGAACTCGTGTCAGCCCTCGTGGCATGCACCATCATCGATCTTGGTGCCTTTTTCCACTCTACTTCGAATAATTCAGTTTATTCTACTGACAACATCCCGCTCATTCCAAATCAATGTATTCCGAAGCATGACATGAACAAATTGTGTGCAAAATGCAAAGAATTATCGTGCTGGCAATGAATCCCACTCTCATGTGGTTATCACACTTCACGAATCAGACGCACGCAGGTATGACCACTTTCATCCTTGCACCGACACCACTGAGAGCAGCGATGAGTCTATCGACCGCAGCAGTGTGAAAAGAACCGCACCAGACACTGTCAGAGGTCTCACCAGCGGCAGACTGTCCTCCCCAGACCCACACCGCTCAACAAACTACCGGCGGAGGCTAAAACGGCAAGTTGCCAAAGACAGGTTGTTGGCCGGCGCGCAGACGGGGACGGCACCAAAAGCGTCCCTACCCCCGGAGCCACCGTCGGCAGCAGAGGTGACAGTTGGCCATGCTGCGCTGGTCACAGATCCGCCAGAAGCGAGGCTATAAGTTGGCTCGCGACAGGAACAACACAATCGGTTAAATTTTGTGAGTAGTGGCAATGCAAGGAAAGTGGCGAGTTTGACTAAAACTGCAATTCCTGAAGGTCGGAGTCAGACGGGCGACAACACTGCCTTCATGACATACGTCTTAATCTTTTCCAGCCGTCGACTGTCTGACTATCACAGAGCGCAATATCAATATTAGATGCATACTATCCCAATGATCGCTACAGTTATAACTTACCCTGATGAGAGCATGTGTGTTCAGCGAGCTAGATACTGACCTGACATTGTGAAATATTGACCACAGACCCACCGATGTGGTGTCCATACCCAGACCTGACTGACAAAATAATATTGCTTACAAATAGGCGTATTAGATGGAATATGAAGCACTTTGAATTCATAGAGATCTGACAAACAAGCAATGTTAGGAGTACTACCGACCTACCGATGTGGTGTCCATAGCGAGATCTCGCCACACCCCAGACTCCAGTTTGTCCACTTCACCAGATGGCTATACCACCCTGCCCTGCATGGAAGAGTCGGGCGGAGGTCCGTACAGGAGTGGCGGCTACACCATCCTGTCCTGTATGGAGGAGTCGGACGGAGGTCCGTACAGAGGCGGGGCTACAACTCATGCACCCTTGCAAAGCGTGCCACCCATCCCCACCAGTGCACCCACTTACCTCCCAATGTGCTCCCGTCCCGGTGGCGGGTCGAGACGCGGCGGTTGTGTGGCGCCCTCTCTCGTGGCGATCGGAGCTGATGGGTGTCAGTGGCGCCACCTGGCCCCCCAACGGAAGCAACGGCTCAAACTCTCAATATCCACACACCGCACACATATCCGCTCTCGCGTTGCGCACACATATCCACACTAGCGTTACGCACACATATCCACACTTGCATTACGTCCACAGTTCCTCTCTGGCGTTCCATTCACATTTTTCATTGGCGTACAGTCCGCAGTTCCTCAACAAAACGGATGCGCTTTTGCACGGCCGCCGCACCGTCATCACCCCTTGTATTGGCATAGCCGATTTCCTCTCCAACAACATCACCTCCACCGACTTCTTCCCACTCATCATTGTTGATGTTGCATATGTTGTGCAGCACGCAGGCCGAAGTCGTAGTGTCTACGGCTTTTTTCCATCGACTGGATTTCTAGGTACATCAGCATACAAAATATACCATTCAAGACCCCGAACACGTGTTCGACGACCACTCGCGCACTGCACAGCTTGTAGTTAAAGTAGCGTTTTTGTTGCTGCGTCAGGTGACCTGGGCCCTGTGCACGTACTTGTTTATCTCGGAATTGGGTCATGATGTAGGTTGACAATTGATATGCTGAGCTGCCAAGCATATGATGTTTTCTAGTAAATGCTGAACTCGGAATGTCCTAGGAGCCAGCTTTACCTAACGGTCTATTTTTTAATACAATAAAGTCGTGCACAGATCCTGATCAACCGACACACACATCCATAACAGTAACATGGTCATTTACTGGGGCCATGATTGATTGAGATGCGGATATTGAGATTGAAATTGAGATTGAGATTGATTGAGATTGGCCATGCGGTATGATTGAGTGGATTTGTATTCGTTTGACATAAGTATGTTCGTCTGCACGGGGTTGACAAATAGGGATAAACATGAAGTCATAAAACACCTTCAAGCGCAAATTTACCCAGCATTTTTATGATTTCCGTGCTCTTATGTCTCACGCTCCTCTTAATGATTCCAAACATTCTGACCGCCCTGTTCCTACCTGAGATGCTATTTCTAGAAGTGATATAGACCATTGCATAGTCAATACGACTCACTGTCAATCTAATATAAATGATCCACTTACATCAATAGGTGGGCAATGTTATCATCCTCGTCATCTATGTTACCGTCACTCTCCACAATTTCCATTGGAAGTTCTTGGACAAGCACCCATAAGCTATGCGGGCGCAATAATTGATCATGAACTTATCTGTCATCCATGGCAGCGACACAGTAAATTATATATACGCCATGTTAACCCGCGCCGTCTTTCCGGTCAAATACTCCCACCCCGTCTCGGGGGGGGGGGGGGGGCGGGTGAGGACCCCTCTAAAATCCAAACTAAGCATCGCACGAAAACGAAAGAGGCGTCATCGGAAAGCGCTCGACGAGTAGGGTCCGGGTCCACCCCCAAAAAAAAATTTCCCCAAAAGTGATGTCACCAGGGGGATAGATTTTCACGACTTTTCACGACTTCCATTATGTTTTTTAATCTGGAGAGTTCATTTTGGGGTATATATGAAAAACAAAATTTGTTTGGAATGATAAAAGGACAGCGAAAGTGACCAGGTCTATATTTTTTGCCCCCCAAAATAAAGATGTACTTTTTTGGAAGTTTCAAAATTTTGAGTTTTCTTTAATTTTCCTTTTACAATGGGTAGAGCAGACCGAGAAACGTTGTTGGAAGTCAACTTGCCCTAATAAAAATGCTTACTTTAGCCAAAATCCTGTATTTGAACTGTTATTTGGCAAACACGCAAAATGTATATGTAGTCAAAAACGAAAAAAAAAACAATTCCACTCGTACGTTTTGTTGCATCCGCATAGATAAGCAAACGCTGCAAGCTTCATTAAAATATCTGTACCCGTTAAAGCGTGAAGACTGGTTGAACTTTTTTGGAGGCGACCTCACTTGACCTTGTTGACCCTAGATGACCTGACCTAAAAATTTTGAATCAGCATGTCAAATTGATGTGGGGAAAGGTATGCTAAATTTGGGCGCGCTGCTGCGCGTCGTTCGTCCGCTATCTGCGAAAACAAACCTGAGGGGGGGCGGTTGAAGACCCCCCGAGACGGGACGGGTTGAAGCCCTTGGGTAAAAATCAACAAAGTACATAGTATTGGACTTTTCATTGGCGTTTCAAGAATCAAAATGGCACGCAAAATTTCACGCATCCTCCCGCGCACGTCCGGAGAGCAGATATCTGCCCTCCATCCGGTTTTTCCTCACGTGCCGCCAAACTAATAGGGTTAGCAAGGCCAAACCTCGCATAGCTATTCATTGGTCCTTTCCGCATATCCTCATATATTTTTAATCTTGGGTCATCTCAGGTCAGGTCACCAGGTCAGGCGAAGTGACCCAACTACACTCGGAGTTCTAGGTGGTATAACTTCCACAAACATTGGGCGATTGATTTCAAACTTATAACATGTCATGAGCTCATCAGGGACCACAATATGTTTTTCGATTTTTTTTTCGTAGCATTGACCTTAGGTCAGGTCGCTGCCATGGCTTCCCCATTATAGGGCTATTGTAAAATATACAAATGTTTCCTAGTTACATATTTGCGCTCGGAATGATCTCACAACAGTTGTGGCATGTAGATGGAAGCTATGCTCAATGTTACCGTTGACATTTTTGCTCAGTGACCTAACCAAGGTCTCTGAGGTCACCTCAGATCACTACACATTTATGCGCATTACATCGCACTGCATTGAGCTAGAAGGCTGCACCTACCGTCATTGTGCTTGCATCGTCAAGCCGTGTCGATTGGCACCTTACACGACCTCCCTAGGCCTTGACCTGAGGCCATGAATTCAGGACCTTGACCTGAGTTTCGGTTGACCTGACCTTAAATTACACCGCCTATTGCCGGTAGCGCATTTCAAGGACTGTCGAATAGCATTCGCCATTTGTTTTTATCTGTTACATGTCCTGAGATATGTGTCAATATCTGAGTCCCACCTGATCCGGTCGAATTTGACCTATGATGGCTCAGTCACCTGAATGTTGACCTGATCGAAAAAATAACCGAAACACTTTCGATAGAGCCCGTCACCCGCTATCCAACGCCGTCTTCCGTTTGTCGCTAGCTAGCATAGTTCCAGAGATCGTAGGGGGGCAGTCATCTGCCCCCCCCCCCCCCCGGACATGCGAAGTTGGCGCGGACCGCCGGACGTGCGAGTGTTAACTTCGGCTGGCCGCGGTGGCGTTAAAAAGAGTCCCACTGCTGATGACGGATTGGTGGTAGGCAGAACCAATTTTGACCGCAAAGCCGCAGCGACCGCAGGTTCCGTGAGCAGATTCAAGACTTCGTGGACTTCATGGAGTGCTCAGTAATGTCACTGGCCAGTATGTTCCCAGTTCAACAAGGGTCAAGAGATCAGAATCAATATGTTTGGAAACATAGATTCGGTTGACCACTAGATGTCTGAACTATGATTCGCTTTTTCCAGCACTAAACAAAGCAAAAAACGTTCATTCTGGATGCAATGCTCACCCCACTGCAGATTCAGCAAGAGTATATGACAGCAGAGCTCATGGTCAGATTCGAACCGTGAACCTTGACTATAAAAATCGATATACAAAGTCATCTGTCAATCTAGAATCCTCAATCACGTATCCTCATCAGCACACCTTTCAAATCTGCAGAGAAGCAACGCAATTCGCCGCCAAATTATGTTACCTTGTCCACTGTCAGAGAACAAAGTTTGGACATGCTTCCTTTTAACTGCATTGCACGTACCAGCGTGCACGAAACCCGAGCATGTATGCCCTCATTTACATGCGAAGGAAGTTCACATGAATGATCCGGTGGGCCCAGACCGCAGCATATTTGAAGCTTTGAATGTCTTTATCAAACTTGTCCAGCCATGATCAGGCAACCCGAGGGCATATACACCCACACAATCTCGTTGAGTTCAGCGGGGTGGCATCACGCAAAGCGAGAATGAAACTCCCACCATCAATTGTCTGATGTTTCGAAGTCGAAATCGTGATCGTAGGCATCTGCTCGTTTATACGCCTGGAGGTTCCTCGATTTCATTAAGTAGCCAAGTTTTCACTAAGATACACAGGACAATAATACAAAACTTGAGGCATGTCAAGGAGATAGGATATTCAGTTTCAGTAGCTGAACATTGAAGTAAACAAATCCAGATCCTGACACATTCCCACCGCCCATCGGCACTCCATCACCACATTCGTGGCCCCAAGGTGACCGGGTCTGCCAAGGTGACCGGGTCTACCGGATCTGTGTAGTAGATCTCGTTACACGACCCCGACAGGTCACAGACCGGAACGGCGGCTCTGACCCACGCGAGGGGCCGACACGGACTCGACCCAGAACAGCCGGGAAGTAGCAGCTGAAGGCGTACCCGGCAGTTCGCGGCAGCTCTATGCGGGGCGCAGGTTCGCACTGACAAAGAGCCAGCAGCTCCCACGGTCACCTGCGGATCGAATTCCCAGGCCGGCACTGCGGCCCGAGTTCAAGGTCGTCGGACAGCTGGTGTCTCTAAATTGCGTCTCACTGCTATCGGTCAGATGCCAAAGAAAAAGAGAGAATCCATTTGCTAGGAGGGCATATACTGTCCCTTGTATTTAATCTGCTGCTTAGAGAGCCACAAAGGATCACTCAGCTCATCTTAATGTTGCCTTCACTGAAGCAGAACATATTGCACACATATCCGTCCAGAAAGTGTCATACAGTGGTGGCAGCGAGTGAAACCATATGCAATTGTAAAAATATATACTTTCTAATCCAAAGGTTCGTAACACCCCAGGTAGTCGCCTGCATTTTCGTGCTACTTCAGTTTTGTGCTGCCCTCCTGTGACGAGGCTGAGCATTCGACTAGAGAGCACAAGCTTTCGCACCGACATGACATAAACAAAAAATTTAAATAAATGAAATAGTATGGACGTGTAAACATTGTGTACTTTCAGAGCTGAAGGCAATGCTTGCAGGCATATTTGTGCCTCAAAATATTTTGAATAAGATAGCATTTGTACCTTCACGTTAGTTCCATATGACCAGGGGTGCAGTCAATGAGGAGCGTCCCCCTCCCCTTAGCAACCGAAAATACACGATGGTGGCTCTGGTGGGTTCATTTTGAGGGAGACTTATAGACAAAAAATTACATGGAATAAGGAAAGGAAAGCGGAATCGACCAGGACCAGACAATTTTTGGCCACCGAAAAATAAAATGAAAATAATTTGAAATGTCAAAATATTGAGTTTTCAAGTTCTCTTTAATTTTCCTTTTCTAATGGTTAGACCGGACTGAAAAATGTTGTTCGAAGTCGATTTGTTCCAATAAAAAATGCATATTTTTTTATACATACTCTTCTATTTTCGGGGGGATCGTCACCCCCCCCCCCCTCCGGGACGGCAATGGTTAAAGGATAAATTTTGAGATTTTCCACGGAAAAGCCACAATTTATGGCGCGGTTCCTGCGTTCAAAGCTTTCTCAATTGCATCGCATATATTTTCCTTTCAGCTTCCCTTAGGAAAATCATGGCCAAGCCACTGCATAGGCAATACAGGTGAACACAGATTCCCCTACATCTCCGACTTCGAACATTTTTAGAGACTGTGTCCTGACAACTGTTGGTCAGATCGAGTAAAAAATATCAGATTAGTCAATGCAGAGCACCAGAGAACCAAATGAACGAGTTTCGATCCACGTTAGAGGCATGAGCGTATTAGTTTCGAATGTTACCGGCCCGGTGGAATTGAGGTGGAATTCCCCAGGAAGCAAATGCCAAAACATGGGTGGTAAATAGCAAAACATAGGTGACAAATGCCAAAACATAGTTGGCGAATGATAAAATATAGGTGGCAAATTTCAAAATGCATGAGAGTTTGCCGGGCCAAATGGGTATCGGTCACCAAATCACCGCCACCGGCCGATCCAGCTGTTGGTTTGCAGGCCCCGATGACACCTGGAGAAGTCAACTAGTCCAAATATGTGGAAACTTCCACCTTCTTTTCGGTAAAAGTTGATTGAATAATATTTTCGGCGCGTATTGCGCCGAACGTTTTCTCTGTTTATTCCCGTTTTATGATTGCACCCCCTCCTCAGGAAAATCATGGGTGCGCTAGTGGTTGGTCCACAAATACATGCAACTATTAATAAGCAACTCCAAAATGAAATGTGTTGGTGGTTATAACGTCACGTGACGATAGTTTCGGCATTTCGCAAGTGTAATGCTGCTGGAAAGAACGTCAACAGTTTGGAACGTGCTGACGCATGCATCTGCATCTGGAAAACATCGTGTTGAAGTTTGCATGCTACAGCGGCAGACTCAACAAGCTTCATGTTCCCGACGCCGGCCGCTCACAACGGGTCGCAACACGGCAGTGGATGGCAACAGGCGCCAGTCATCAATTATTACAAGCGCTGCAATCGCCTGCAGTCATGCAGCCTGCCTGTAGTCATGGCATGGAATGTACAGCTGTGCCGCAGTCAAGTATCTGGGTCGGCTTTGCACCCTTGCTAGATGTCGTGCGGGAGTCCTGCTCATGTTGTACTGTCAACCCTTGTCATGACAGCACCTCAGCTAGGGGTGTCCGACCATCGCGCACGAGGACATGAGTCATCGTCTGTCAGCCGGGCGGAGAGCTGCCAACTAGCCGGGGCGGCCCGGTCAGGTCGATGCCCGCGGGCTCACCCAGTAGAGACCTTGTGCCCCAACTCCTGGGGTTGGTGACCTCGGGCTCACCCAGTAGAGATATTTCCACAAAACTCCTGGAGTTGGTGACCGCGGGCTCACCCAGTAGAGACCTTGTCCCAAAACTCCTGGGGTTGGTGACCGCGGGCTTACCCAATAGATGCCTTGTTCCAAAATTCCTGGGGTTGGTGACCGCGGTCTCACCCAGTGGAGACATTGTCCCAAAACTCGTGGAGTTGTCGACCGCGGGCTCACCTAGTAGAGTCATTGTTCCAATATGCCCGGGGGTCAGGGGCTCCCACACTGGGGATCGGCGTCCGAAGGGGCAGGGGCTCCCGCACTGGGGATCGGCGTCTGAAGGGTCAGGGGCTCCCACACTGGGAATCGGCGTCTGAAGTGTCAGGGGCTCCCACACTGGGGATCGGCGTCTGAAGGGTCAGGGGCTCCCACACTGGGGATCGGCGTCTGAAGGGTCAGGGGCTCCCACACTGGGGATCGGCGTCTGAAGGGTCAGGGGCTCCCACACTGGGGATCGGCGTCTGAAGGGCAGGGGCTCCCACACTGGGGATCGGCGTCTGAAGGGTCAGGGGCTCCTACACTGGGGATCGGCGTCTGAAGTGTCAGATAATCCCGCACTGGGTACGATCTCTGAAGGGCTGGGGATCTCCCATAGTAGATCGACATCTGAACTGCCGGGAGCACAGGTATTGAAATGGGCCTCCGAAGGGCCGGGGAGATTGCGTGCTAAAAGCGGCCGGACGGATTCGGCGTCAATCTCGTCCAGAAATAGTCCACTGCAGTGTAGGACAGAAGGCAGGTCTTGAGCAATTACGGAATAATGAGAAATGGCGCGTCACTGGCGCGCGTTTCAGCTGGCTTCACCAGGTCGGGACAGGGCAGTGATGCACATGTGATAATTGCCACTTCAAGGGAAGGTCGTAGCTGTGGTTTCGTAAAATGAGGTAGGCTGGATGAACTTTGTAATCGGTCGGTTAGCCACATGTGACAGTTGCCACGCATGGCGGCTAGCAATACGTGACTGTTCACACAAGTGTTATTTAACACGTGCCAGATGACACATGTGTCAGGTGACACACATGACGGTTAGCTACACATGACAGTTGCCTCACGCGGCGGCTAGGCACGCATGACAGATAACACACGTGGCTGTTAACTGACTGACTATTGACAAATTAGACTATTGAGTCTGCACTGAAAACATATTTGGCTATCCTAAGCAAGGTACACTCACTTTCCTGGTGTTTTATGGGGGCGAGGGCTTACGACCAACCCTACTACCTGTAAAACTGCCCTTGTTTTTTTAACGTTTTCGGTATAGTTATCCTAACCGGCTACCACACTTTTCTAGTGTTACCATTCCTCCATTGCCGTTGAAAAACGAGGAACTCTTTTCAGCACCATGCTAGAAGCCATCGTATATTTTCCCTTGGCACACCAACAATAATACTCTGAGAAAGAATACCATAGAACCTTTTATTTAGGCCAGGTTAGGTTAGGGGCACACTTCCTCTACAAGAGTAATACCTACCTCCAGCGCTACCTGTGAGCCTGTTCATCGGGCTATTTGGCACACCTGAATTGAAGGTCGCAACCAGTCCAACGATGGGCATATATCAATGGATAAGCTCGAGAGATAGGCAGAGGTGCAAACATGTACCAACCGGATGCCCTCTTTTTATACGAACAGCCAGTTTTGCAACCTACCATATGCCGCCCTAGCTAGTGCATTTACCTCTTTAAGATTACATTCCAGCAAACAGTATTGCCACTGAAAATGCACATCGCTATCTAATTGCTTTCGGGGGTGAAAACATTGATTTTCCTCAGTCATTGATGCATTGGTGACAAGGAATGTTATGCAGATTCATATAAAAGTGGGTGTATTAATAAGTTGCATATATGTTTAAATCGTGGGTCATTTCCACAAATTTGGACACAGTGGTTCTACGTGACGTTTGGACGAGAGGCGAAATCTTTCACGCATGCGACAGTTAAAATGCCAACGTGTCTTCGCACCGACATTGGTTGACAACAGATGGCTCGTTCGCTCCTTGTTATGCTCGTTCGCTCCTCGTTTGCTCCTCTCATGTCGATCGGACAATTCGGCCTCTCGTTAGTGTGTGTCGGCATTGCGCCGCAGTCCCCACTGGTCTGATTTCAACAGGGCAAATGAGAACGTCTGCTATTCTCGGAGAACATGTGCGCTTCTCACATGTTTCACAGTAAAGGACGCGAATGTCAGCGCAAGCATGGTGGTCCCCGGGCGGTGTTCGGTGTCACCCTGATCTGTTCGGCGGGCCGCCGTTCTCTGCGACAAAGCTGACGCGATGGGCTGACAAAGCAGCAGACAATGAAGAGCGCAGCCGACTGGTGTGGCGGTCTCCGCCGACGACCTCACCCCGCCGTCTCCGAGGCACGCCGAAGTCTGCGGTCAGCCTTGGCCACTGGCCAGCCCACGCGCTGGCTTCAACACCACGATGAATAACGGCAAGATGAATGTAGTTCTGTAATACCAGGTCGTCGCCCTCAGGTTCTGGCGCTGCACGTGCGACTGCTACTGGCACCGAAATTAGCCAGGGCGTGGTACGCACGGCCATTCACCTAGCTATGCTCACAATTGGGTAATTTTGGTGCAGGCGTCTACGATGGAACTGCAATTGTGCCCAAATAGTCTTTAGAAGGTAGGTTAAAATAGCCCAGCTATCTAAAGGACTCTCATACCTGGAGAACCATCGACAAAGGTTCATTTGACATGGACTGATGACGTCGATTGGATACCTATGCATTCGGAGGCTGATTCTGGCCAGGGTAGTCACCGGAATGTTCCGCCCCGGAGCCGTTGATGACGTGATGGGATTCCGATGTATTCAGGTGTTGCCTGCTCTGGTGACTGCACTGGCCAGAAGGCCAGTGCAGTCACCAGAATGTTCTGTCCGGACTCAGCATGCGTTATTTTACACAAGCGTCTTGTCTAAGCAGTCACCAGGATGTCGTGCAGGCGGGAGGGGGCGGGGGGCTAGTAGCATGCCCTTTTGCACACAATTATGGTCCGAGACGTGGATAGAGCGGCGTTCTAGTACACCCATTGATAGAAATATACATATGCATATGCAGATTGAGATACATATAAAAATGCATATCCATATTCAGATTCCTACATATTTGCATGCACATATGCATATCGATACTGAGCCGCAAATGCATTAATTAAGATAGGTACACAAGTACATATGCACATACAAATTGAGATATATGCTAGCATTCAGATATATCCATCTGTGTACACATATTGCGATGCATGTGCATATACAGATTGAGCAGGCATATCCAGCCATTGGGTTTCATAGGTAAGTGTATCATATGATATGACAATTTACCAACCCATTGCCGCATATTTAGTCAGCACATGGATGCATTTGAATTATCTTCAGTGACTGCACAGACGGCTTCAGCTCTTGACCGCTCCGTGTCTTGTTTCGATCATCACGGAGAGTAGCAGAACGACCCCAGCGTGTGAGATGGTGTTGCCTGTAGGCATCAATTACAATTCAATTAGTCAATCTGTGCTGTCGCAACTCAGCCTCGTGTTCATTGGTCAGTCTGTGATGTCGCAACTCAGCCTCGTGCTCATTGGTCAGTCTGTGCTGTCGCAACTCAGCCTTATGCTCATGAATGCGCTTCTCCAGATTTTTCCCGTTTCGCCGTAATGTGCCTTCTCAGAGCCACCGCATGGTATTTGATTAAAACAGCGGCTTTACTTTCCACTTTCAGCTATGTCGAATATTGTCATGTGAGATGTGTTAGTCAAAGCCAGATTTGGTGACACGATCCTGACAGGTAAATACGCTCCTGCAGCTTTTAGAACACAAGCCCTGTCTACCACCCATGAGAGGGCTGCATACAACAAGTTTCCGTTTCATCAGTTTAACGCATTGATAAATTCATGCCATGGCTCAATTGTTCACTGAATGTTAATTCCAGTTCCAGAAAAGGAAAATCATGGAATGAACAACCTTAAAAACCACACTCACATTTTACGAATTAACCGCCTGAGCCGCTGTATCACTGCGCGACGCAAATGGAACAGCTAAGATAATCCTGAAGCTGGAGATAAGACAGCTTTATCATATTATGTTGGTGCCAGAATTTCAATAAAATGATGACATGAAAGTGATGCCAGAAATATCAAGCAATGTATTGTGATTGTCGCAATACGAGTATTCAGGGTATAACCAGCATCGGAAGTGGTTCTGTGACTATTGGATATTAATATTAACCATGTCTTTCCGTTAATGATCCTCACACCCGTATTGGGGATGCTTTTATACCCTATAATTTCCAAACTAGGCCGTCGACCAAAATGGAGTAGTTGTCATCGGAAAGCGACCAGTAGGACCCAACACCGCACCAAGAGTGATCACCTAAAAAAGTGACGCAACATGGTATGTGTGTGGGGGGAAGGTGTCAGCGTGCTCACGACTGGCATCAACGTTTTGGCTCTTGGAGATTCATTTAGGGCAATCTCAACACAAAGCGTATTTGGAATAAAAATGGAACGCGAAATCGACTATAGGTGAACATGTTTTACCGTCCCCAAAATCAACATTATGTTCCTTTTATATTTAAAGTTTTAGTTTTCAATTTCTTTTTATTTTCTCGGTTCGAAGTCTAGCCTTAAATATCAACTCGCCCTCGTAAAAATGCTTTCCTTAGTCAGAATCTTCGATTTAACTACAATGGAACGATATGGAAAGTTGACGGCATCGAAAATGAAAACAATCAAAAATTCATCGGGTGCATTTGTTGGATCTCAAAAGATAACCAAACTCCGAAGATTTCATTTGAATATCTTTATCCATTAACGCGTGACGACCGGTTTAACTTTTCTGGAGATGACCTTACTTGACCTTGGATAACTCGCTGACCGCAGGTAACCTTATATCAAAATTTGCACACAGTATTCCAATTTGATGTGTAAAACATGTGCCAAATTTAGGCGTACTCCTAGCGTTTTTTTTTTACTAACCGCGGAAAACCTTGGGGGCGGGGTAAATTACCCACCCACCTCCTGGGGCGTGTTAATAGTTGTTCTTTGATGCAGTTCCATTGTCTATTGCCATAGTTAAATATAGTACAGTGTTATTCTGTAAGCGGTATTGCTAGACGGCCCGCATCCCGCCATCGACTCCACTGTCCCAATGAGAGCTCAAGAGGGCGTTTCACGACTTGAATGCGCTTTCCAGCTCTAAGCGAGGGCTTTATAATTGAATAGGTTAACAACATCAATCAGACCCAAAATGACCTAATTATGGCCACACAGTAGTAACATGACCTCTGGGTCAGCAACGACACCTGAATTAGTATGTCAGTATGCAATGGTCCGACGGTATCTGATAACAAGGAGCAACCGTTTGAGACGGTAAAAACAGCATCTACGAACAACTTTATGGCGTCATTAAGACACGACCTGCGATAACTTTTAGGTCAAATTTGTTGCCCACGATACTGCAGGTGACCATTTGAAGGTACTGAAGGTCTCAAGCTGCTACCTCAGTTGATTTGGCCGTTATCACAAAAAATACTAAGGTGGAAATCTCCCCGTGCTTGCTGGCGGATGAGGCATTGCTTTGTACCCTTCGTGGAGCTAACTGCGTCCCTACACACATGGCGGCTGACACGTGGGGGCTGACACGTGACGGCTGACACGTGCGGCTGACACGTGGCGGCCGATGGCACACACTTGTGGGAATATCCGGCACACGTGGGCACCACGCTCCAGCTCCGGCTCTGATCTTTGACGCTGACACAAACTGACTCTCGAAACTCGCGCTACTCGTTATCAACTAATTCAAAGCGGGCAGCTCCGCAGAGCGCCTCCTTGAAGGCCGCTCATGGTCTGCGCGTGTGCTTGGGGCAGCCGGGTTGGGACGGTGCGGCGGCGGCACATGTGTGCTTCTGAAGCGCCTGCTGCACCATCTTAGGTGCCGGCTGATTATTTACACTGCCAGCGGAGCGACTCAGTTTACAACGCACAGTGGATGGAAGACTCTGCCCTCGCCCAGATAACGGGAACAAGGAAATACACAAAGCTGTCGCGGCACGTATGGTCACGGAGCATCCATTGCGTGCGACAGGGCACATGTCAAGGTCATTCCAGTTGAGCGGGCTGTACATGCCATCATGGGACTTTGCGAAGCTTTGGCTCCACTGGATGCGGTTTGGTCAGAGACGAGGCTATAAGATTACTGACATTGCAGAATCACCATACATGATGATAGTGTTTTTATAACTGAAAGCAAAAGAACACCGCACGAAGACGCTGGCCAGATTTCAGCAACCAATCTTAAAATATTGTGGAACAATATTTTATCTGCACCTCAACGGGATAACTCGGGGCACAGCTTATTAAGCATACCATTACTAACCACCAAAGCTGTGATCGTCCCCATTTCTCCTGGCAGTGTCCAGGCCGAGAAGCCAGACAGGGGTACTCCTGGAGTTGCATGACACCGAAATTTCTATCTGGACATCACTCCCACCAGGGGTCACCTGCACGATCGATTGCGGTCCTACGGTTTAGCCCCGTGTGTCGACCTCCAGAATGGTGGGACTTGATTACCTTTCCAGCTACCAGTAAGTATTGGAGACAATGCAATGCACCGAAGTGATACCAAGGCAAGGATCAAACATTCCACGAAATATACATAACCCTAATCTCATTAATATACAAGATATTGTTATTTCTCAAACCTGTGCACTGCGGGTCATATCATCTCATGACTTCAGATTGTCGAACTTTAGGTTTCGGATCTACCCCAGAATTGTCCAAGAGCATCTCTGCCTGAAGAAAATCGGCCATTGTGCTCTAGGGGAATATTAAGCTTGCAGAGGGAAGTTTAATTTCTCGAAAGTGATGCCATCCGGGAAGTGAGACCGGACTATTTCCAGACACCTACCTCGCTCATCCAGGTATCGTCAATATGCTCAGGCTGAGGTCCACCAGCTCATCCACCCTTCCCCCTCACCCAGGGGATGCCGCTACGCTGCAGCTCAGACCATTCCCTCCCATCCTCACCCAGGCTCTGTTACCACGCTGCAGCTGAGACCATCCCCTCACACTCACCCCCTCACCCAGGCTCTGTTACCACGCTGCAGCTGAGACCATCCCCTCACACTCACCCCCTCACCCAGGCTCTGTTACCACGCTGCAGCTGAGACCATCCCCTCACACTCACCCCCTCACCCAGGCTGTGTTACCACGCTGCAGCTGAGACCATCCCCTCACACTCACCCCCTCACCCAGGCTCTGTTACCACGCTGCAGCTGAGACCATCCCCCTCACATCCTCCCCATCATCCAGGCGGTATCGCCAAGCTGCAGCTCAGACGAACCCCATCACCCTCCTCGTCACCGAGGCACCGTCACGCTCGGTCGCAGTATCCCCTCACACCTGCCATTTATGGCGAACAACAGTAACCTGGGTGCGTTCCCAGCCACCGAGTACGTACGAGCCACGGTCGTCACACTGGGAACGCTGATATCTGGCGGACGTGTTGCCTCGCCAGCTGGCGGGATATCGCAAGCGTTGCCATAAAATCTGCGCCATTGCGGCTGAAATCCCGGAGGTCCTGGATATGGGCATGTGGTATCCCACAGACCTTGCCATACAGACGGCGGCTGAGATCCCCGAGGTCCTGGATATGGGCATGTGGTATCCTGCAGGCGCTGCGGTGAAGACGGCGAGGTGCGCAGACGGTGAGATCACATGTCAGACGTTGGGATCGCACTGGTGCTGTCACCGAAGTTGGCAGCGGATGGAGATGTGGCCATGGGACTGTTCAAGTTGGCCGGAAGCCAGACGCCAAGGACGCAGCCAAGCTAGCAATGAGTAACAAGATTTGTGTCGTAATCTCCTTCTGTCCCACAGAGGAAATGTGCGACTATGTTTAGAATGCCGTGCATCCTGGAAGTTGTCGGGAATGACTGCAGCGGTCACACCAGAACACGGTTGCCACATTTAATCGTACATAGGTAAAATGAAGCATCCTGTTCCATTGCAGTGATTTCGGTAATGAGGAAACTTGGGATAATTCCCTGACGTTGTCGAAAAAGTATTCAACTTCTTCGGCACCGTCACTTGGGATATTCATACCATAGAAAACTCTCTAACGTGACGGCGGATGCTCTGGTCATGGTGAGATCAATATATAATACCACCACACCGAAACGATGACAGTGATGATGCACTACTAGCTGCGCACAAAGGGGCTAAGGAAAAATAAAAACGGCCAGCGTTTAAGGAGTTCCGACATACTATAGAGGCACGCATAACACACACACACACACACACACACACACACACACACACACACACACACACACACACACACACACACACACACACACACACACACACAAACACACACACACATGCACAGTTATCTGCATTATCTACATTATCTGCATATATATATATATATATACTATATACATATATAATATCAATGTATGCATATATATACATATATGTCGGAAAGCTTAGCAAATAATGTCCATTTCTACCATTTAAGCCAATCATTTCAACGAGGACAAATTGCACTACACTTCTGTTTTGTGGCTACATAATACAATAATTCGAGTCATTGTCCGCTTCGTAGTTTTATAATCCCGAACAAATTTTTTTAAAGTGAAAACCACTTGTGTCAAATTTAGCTGCATCGTATATCTGCACGCAGCGCGAACAATCCACAAATCGAAGACAAATTGAATTCCTAATATAATTTATTTTCTTCTGATGGAGCCATTACGGTGTCTGGGACCCTTTTCCGTCCTGCTATTACCATTTTTGAATTGCCTTTGCATTTTGTCACATATATATGTACTTAGGTTAATATATTACCAATGAGGGAATAGCAATTCTTTGATCACGCGCCGCGGGACACATGTGCACCACACAGGCATGAACATCCGAATGACACTTCTCACGCTTCGTACCTTTGTAATGGTCTTTACGACATAGAAATCGACACACCAGTTAAAGCTCTACATCTAGTGAAAGCAAAGACCCAATAAAAACTGACGATTGGTAAATATTCGTTGCATGCCAAACACGCACAACAACTGGACAAGGCGTGTCCAACATTCCCTATTCGTTTCAAATCTTCATTTTCGTTCCTGCATTCGACCATTTAGTGGTTTGTTCATCCTTTCATTCATTCACCCCCACCCTGAGAGCGGTGCTCAGTAATGACAAGTTCACCCCGCCCTGAGGGCGGTGCTTAGAGATAACAAGTTCACCCCCGCCCTGAGAGCGGTGCTCAGTGATGACAAGTTCACCCCCTCCCTGAGAGCGGTGCTCAGTGATGACAAGTTCACCCCCTCCCTGAGAGCGGTGCTCAGTGATGACAAGTTCACCCCGACCTGAGGGCGGTGCTTAGTGATAACAAGTTCACCCCCGCCCTGAGAGCGCTGCTCAGTGATGACAAGTTCACCCCCGCCCTGAGAGCGCTGCTCAGTGATGACAAGTTCACCCCTGCCCTGAGAGCGGTGCTTAGTGATGACACTTTCACCCCCTCCCTGAGAGCGGTACTCGGTGGTACCAAGTTGGCCCCGTCCTGAGAGCGGTGCTTAGTGATGACAAGTTCACACCCGTCCTGAGAGCGGTGCTCGATGACGAGATCCATATGGTCAGCTGTATTCTGGTAGTCGCCAGAAACTGCGTTGACCTACATGCCACCGCAGAGTACCAGGCGGGGTGGGATGAACGCCAACTCCTTCGTCACCATTACGTCATTATGTCATGACCACGGTCCATCGTCACACAACAATTGTCTCCGGGCATGATCATCATGCTAACGAAGGTGTTTGTGAAGCGTGCGGTTCACTTTGTCGACTGTTCAATAGGCGCATCATTGCAGGACAATAACATCGGAAGCTTGTCTGGGGTTAGACACAGTGACGTCATTTGTAAGCCACTAACTCATGACCTGAGGACCCAGCTGCATGACTTATCATGTCCGGGCGCGCTTTCATAGCGCGCGGCTGATAATGAAAGCCGCTATGCTGAGTTTCAGGCGATTTTGAAACTGGAACGACTAGAAGAAAAAAACACCTGTGTGGTGCCCGACGGCCTTTCCCCGGTGTATACTGATACTTGAGTGAAGTACAAACACAGCAGCGATGTTGATACAATGTATTAGACCAGCATGGATCCGCTGTGCTTTAGCTCCTGCTAAGGGTTTTTTACTCCTATGCACTAGTGTTTGGAGGAACTAAGCCAAAGCAAACGTGGGCCCCAAGTTGAGCTGTGGATGACATCCAGAATAAGACCAACCACTGCGGGATTCGCATGTCGCACCGATAGCTGGTCCATGCCATCGCACAACTTGAGCGTCGTTCAGTATACTTGTAGTGCAAAATACCTTTATGCTGTTCACGTTGGCTGGCAACGCTGCGGATTCAGCAGTGAGTTAATATTTGTCATGGCGAATCACACGCTGACATACATCGCGACCATCGGAGGCGCTACTCAGTGGTGCGTCGAGCAGCTTGACAGCTGCGGCCGTCAACCTACGCGCTCCCGTCATCGGCCGGCACGTGACAGGCACGTGACCGCTGAGACCTCGCTGTCAGCCGGCTGGCAACAGACGCCAAATAGCTGCAGGCGGGCGGGCGGCCCACAAGCCAGCAAGTATCCCGCGTGGGCAGACCACAAGCGAGGCCTCGAAGGCGGCGGCTATTCAGGTTTGGAAACACTCTGCGTGCTTCTTCCGGTGCACTACACTCGGCTCTCGACGCCTGGCAACTTCTCGCAATAAAGCCAGCCGATCAGGCACCCGGTGTTCACCCGAGCGATCGCTCAGGTCCATTTTAAGAAGTCAATAGCGCATCGCTATTATATGTCATTCAGTACTATTCCAGAGAAATTGTCCGTAGGCCCTTGCACAATATGCTCATCTTCCTCGATGCGTATCGTGTGAAGCTGGCAACCTCCACGAGATGCGAAGCGCAAAGCATGGACAGTGTGGCACGATTTAAAATAGTGCAGAAGAATGTGTATATGAGCGAGGACTTGGTACGTTGACGCTTGCTCGGACCTGTTCGCTGGCGGCTGAGCAGTCTGTGGATGGAGCGGACGGCCGAGGAGTGGCCAGCTGCTGCTGCCCCGTTACAGTATCGGGCAGCTGCAACTACCCGGAGGCTGTGCACATGTATTTGTATGTGATGCAAGTGGTGCCAAACTTTCAGTGCCTAGGCGCCTTCGCATCACTTCCATACGCGACTTTTGTACATTACTCCAGAATAGAGGAAGCAGATTAAGAAATGAAAAGATGGTGAAATGAAAAGATGTTGACGATCGTTTAATGTCAGTCCAAAAAAGTGTGAACTTTCATGTTAATATTTCTCTTGAAGCGAAATGTTCGTTCAGAGGAAGAGTTTGTGGCCACATTTTCCCTGCGGGCATCTGATCATGTGCATCGCACCGCAGCTGACACCGTCCGTCCGATCTGGGTGCCACATGTTGTTGGACATGCTCATGTCTTGGTTTTATGTCACGAAGTTTCGAGCTTTGGCTCGGGAAAGAATGCTGCTTTTTATTCCTGCTTTCAGTGAGGAAATATCGTGAATGCATCGCATCCGAAATCACTGGTTTTACATACATGTTTGAAGGTGCCTGGCTCTAGGTATGAAGGAATTTAAGGCAATACCTTCGCACTTGTAGAACTCGTCCAGTGCTCCCACAGGCGCCTTATACTGGCTTCGTCACCATTCACGTCGGTTGGCCTCTGTGGGGACAGGGGGGGGGGGTACACTAGACAGGGAGGGTACACCAGACAGGGAGGGTACACCAGACAGGGAGGGTGCACCAGACAGTGAGGGTACACCAGACAGGGAGGGTACACCAGACAGGGAGGGTACACCAGACAGGAAGGGTACACCAGACAGGGAGGGTACACCAGACAGGGAGGGTACTCCAGACAGGGAGGGTACTCCAGACAGGGAGGGTACACCAGACAGGGAGGGTACACCAGACAGGAAGGGTACACCACCACCCGTCGGCTGCTGGCATGCGTTCCAAGAGTTCTCCTGGCCTTGGCTTCGATATTTCGCGAAATCGTAATCGGGCACTTTGCTCCTCTTGTGGTAGCTTGAGCATGAGCGTTGAGCGTTTTTGATTCATCAGACGCGCCTTTTCTTCCTTGCAGCCGTGTTGTTGTCATCGTTCTGCTTCTTTCTCTGTAGGTACTTACGTGTAATCATACATGATTCAGATCCGTGCGTGCTTCTTCGTTGCTTTGAAGTTTACATCTTGCCTCCATGATCACAGCAGGCTGGCGACACGGTGACGATGATGCAATGCAGAACCTAACAAGGTCACGTGTTTCCCTATGCTGGGGGCAGACAGAATGACGACGGGAGACCCGTCCTAATCTGCAAAGCCTACGAATCTTCAAATGCAGAGCTGTTTGGCTGGAAATTAGGGGGTCACCACTGCGACACGCAGATCCCTTCAAAATCAAGATTCGTCGGGAGAATGCGAGAGAACGCAATACACCCGCCGACAACTACCGCACACGTTTACCCGGATCCCTCCGACCGTACGACCATATGACTCAACAGTCCACGAGTCGTAAGATCAATAGCTAACCATCTGGGAGAGTATATCGCAGCTGTGCTGGGAGAGATGCCGCTCGTTTCTGCACGACAGGACGCAAAAAGTCACGCTCGATAGCTATTGCATAGTTAGATAGCTAGATAACCAGTGGCATGCTCAATAGCCTATTTACGTCTCCTAGAACTCCTCGGATGCATTTTGTCGTTAATGGCCAGACCTACACATGCGCACGTGGAGAAAGAAATGGTGAGCCTTTTGCATGTTGGATCATTGTCAAGAATGTAGCACCCAACGGGACTGTATTACTGGAAGAAGTACTGAACCCAAATTCAAGAACCGACTTTTGCGTATGACGAAGGACGTCTTTGACCCTTGGTAACCATACTTGCGAACAGTTCCCGTGAACATTTTGATATGTAAAATAGTGTTAAGCAGCTTCCAATGGGTTGCACAATTTATGTGACATGTTTTCCACGCTAGAACACCGGGGACAGCGTAAAAAGTAGCGTATGATGTAGAGCTGTATTTTTGTTTTGTTTGAGGGAGCATTGAGCATGAGGCTGCACACAATAAGCAGCCCCGTCGCAAAGCTTTAGCGGCGCCACAGACGGCACCACGCCGAGCACGCCGTCCGGCCCGGTCGGCGTCAGCCCGTCGGCACCGACACGGCGCCGTCTGCGTAAACCGTCGCTACCGACGATGCGCCGTTTACCTCTGCGCCGACGCACGCCACGCCGCAGCGGCCGCGCGGCTGACGAAGCTCCAGACAGACGCCCCCCCCACCGTCTGCAGACTGGTGCGGACCAAAACGTCACCACACGTGTGTCGACCTCGGGCACAGCCAGCCGCACAACACTGGCGCGGTGCTGGCGGTGTTACGATCCAACGGCAGCAGGGGCCGCTCTATACGGGGCATAGCCAGCCGCACAACACTGCCGCGGTGCTGGCGGTGTTACGACCCAACGGCAGCAGGGGGCGCTCTATACGGGGCATAGCCAGCCGCACAACACTGCCGCGGTGCTGGCGGTGTTACGACCCAACGGCAGCAGGGGGCGCTCTATACGGGGCATAGCCAGCCGCACAACACTGCCGCGGTGCTGGCGGTGTTACGACCCAACGGCAGCAGGGGGCGCTCTATACGGGGCATAGCCAGCCGCACAACACTGCCGCGGTGCTGGCGGTGTTACGACCCAACGGCAGCAGGGGCCGCTCTATACGGGGCATAGCCAGCCGCACAACACTGCCGCGGTGCTGGCGGTGTCACTACTCAACGGCAGCAGGGGGCGCTCTATACGGGGCATAGCCAGCCGCACAACACTGCCGCGGTGCTGGCGGTGTTACGACCATCTATACGGGGCATAGCCAGCCGCACAACACTGCCGCGGTGCTGGCGGTGTTACGACCCAACGGCAGCAGGGGGCGCTCTATACGGGGCATAGCCAGCCGCACAACACTGCCGCGGTGCTGGCGGTGTTACGACCCAACGGCAGCAGGGGGCGCTCTATACGGGGCATAGCCAGCCGCACAACACTGCCGCGGTGCTGGCGGTGTTACGACCCAACGGCAGCAGGGGGCGCTCTATACGGGGCATAGCCAGCCGCACAACACTGCCGCGGTGCTGGCGGTGTTACGACCCAACGGCAGCAGGGGCGCTCTATACGGGACGCACAACACTGCGTCTGGCGGTGTTACACCCAAGGCAGCAGGGGCGCTTACGGGGCATAGCCAGCCGCACAACACTGCCGCGGTGCTGGCGGTGTTACGACCCAACGGCAGCAGGGGCGCTCTATACGGGGCATAGCCAGCCGCACAACACTGCCGCGGTGCTGGCGGTGTTACGATCCAACGGCAGCAGGGGGCGCTCTATACGGGGCACAGCCAGCCGCACAACACTGCCGCGGTGCTGGCGGTGTTACGACCCAACGGCAGCAGGGGGCGCTCTATACGGGGCATAGCCAGCCGCACAACACTGCCGCGGTGCTGGCGGTGTTACGACCCAACGGCAGCAGGGGCCGCTCTATACGGGGCACAGCCAGCCGCACAACACTGCCGCGGTGCTGGCGGTGTTACGACCCAACGGCAGCAGGGGGCGCTCTATACGGGGCATAGCCAGCCGCACAACACTGCCGCGGTGCTGGCGGTGTTACTACTCAACGGCAGCAGGGGGCGCTCTATACGGGGCATAGCCAGCCGCACAACACTGCCGCGGTGCTGGCGGTGTCACTATTCAACGGCAGCAGATGCTCCGTATGCCCCATATCCGGAAACGCACGGCCAGCTTGCGTTCGTTCACAGTATGTTGACATAGTATGCACGTGCAATCATCTGCCGTACAAGTAAAGCAGAACAATTAACCCGCGCACGTCCGGGGGTCAGATATCTGCCCCCCTCCTCCGGTTTTTCATCATTTGCCGCCAAACTAATAGGGTTAGCAAGGCCAAACCTTGCATAGTTGTTCATTAGTCCTTTCCGCATACTCTCATTTATTTTTAATCCTGGGTTATCTCAAGTCAGGTCACCAGATCAGGCGAAGTGACCCAACTACACTGGGAGTTATAGGTGGCATAACTTACACAATAATTGGGCCATTGATTTCAAACGTATAGCATGTCATCATCTCATCAGGGACCATAATATGTATATCGTTTTTTTTCTCGTACCATTGACCTTAGGTCAGGTCGCTGCCATGGCTTCCCCATTATAGGGCTATGGTAAAATACACAAATGTTTCCTAGTTACATATTTGCGCTCGGAATGATCTCACAACGGTTGTGACATGTAGATGGAAGCTATGCTCAATGCTACCGCTGACATTTTTGCTCAGTGACCTCACCAAGGTCTCTGAGGTCACCTGAGAGCACTACACATTTATTCGCATTACATCGCACTGCATTGAGCTAGAAGGCTGAAATTACCGTCATTGTGCTTGTATCGTCAGGACGTGTCGATCGATACCTTACATGACCTCCCTAGGCCTTGACCTGAGGTCATGATTTCATGACCTTGACCTGAGTTTCGGTTGACCTGACCTTACATTACACCGCCTATTGTCGGTATCGCATTTCAAGGACTGTCGAATAGAGGTCGCCATTTGCTTCTATCTTTTACAGGTCCTGAGATATGTGTGAATATCTGAGTCCCACCTGCTGTGGTCGAATTTAACCTATGATGGCCCAGTGACCTGAATGTTGACCTGAGCGAAAAGTGACCAAAAACTTTCGACAGAGCCCGTTACCAGCTATCCAACGCCGTTTCCCGTTTGTCGCTAGCTAGCATAGTTACAAAGATGTTAGGGGGGCAGACATCTGCCTCCCCCCCGGACATGCGAAGTTGGCGCGGACCGCCGAACGTGCGAGTGTTAATAAGCAAACAACAGCAGGCGCAATCAGTCCAGGTGGACAGTTGCCACCCAACACATCGAGCCTCCGGCGGAAACCGGCTCCACCAGGAAACCAAAGCCGGAGGCGATGTACTTCTGCAATCAGACGGAGGGTGATATCGACTCCACCGACCAGATGAGGGACCACCTCATCTGCCGGATACCGACACGGATGTGGCCAATGACGGTGTTCTGCTTCCCGGAGGACTCGGCCACTCTGAGCGACTGAGTCATCACGTGCAATAGCGGCACTGTGCCGGCGCGACGGCGACCGACGCCGTGGCGGCAGGAACGCCCTCATGCGTGAGCTGGGTCTGTCGCTGTATCTGTGACTGCAACACCAGACAGCATGGCCGCAGACGCTCGCTCCGCGATCAAAACTATCAGACTATGCTGCGGAGAAGGGCTGTGTGCACGAGCAGTTGGAGATGATTTGGACCAAGGCCGTGACCAGTGCCAGCTTTGTGTCGCAGCGAAGCAGGGCTGCGGTTGCAAGCGTGCAGGAGCACTGCAATTTCAGCAAGGTCAAGCAGCGTCGCCAGTAGTGCAGGAGACCGAATAGCAACAAGCACAGCGTCTGCTCCGACCTGCGTTGTGCACGTGCAGACTGCCGCCGGGGCCGTTTGAGACGAGTGAGTGTGATGGGTTGCGTGTTTTGGTGCTGCCAGAGTCGGCCGGCGACAACTGAGTATGATGAGTGTCGTGGCCTTCTATGTTTCCTATCGGATACTTAGCTTGAGACACCACGAGTTTTCTATGTCTGCCATTGGGGACTGAACTCGAGACATCACGACAAGCATGAAACTTTTCCTTTTCTGTCATCGGGGACTGACAGCGAGTAACGGCTGCGGTGCGAAATCTATGGCTAGCTGCCAGCACGTGGCAATGTAGCCGCAAACCTCTCCCTATTTCTCCCCTCTATTTCTCTCTCGTCGGGTGGAGCCAGGCCGTGATGGTCGGGTGGAGCCAGGCCATGACGGTCGGGTGGAGCCAGGGCGTGACGGTCGGGTGGAGTCAGGCCATGACGGTCGGGTGGAGCCAGGCCATGACGGTCGGGTGGAGCCAGGCCATGACGGTCGGGTGGAGCCAGGCCGTGACGGTCGGGTGGAGTCAGGCCATGACGGTCGGGTGGAGCCAGGCCATGACGGTCGGGTGGAGCCAGGCCATGACGGTCGGGTGGAGCCAGGCCATGACGGTCGGGTGGAGCCAGGCCAGGCGTGACGGTCGGGTGGAGTCAGGCCATGACGGTCGGGTGGAGCCAGGTGACGGTCGGTGGGGACAGGCCATGACGGTGGAGCCAGCCAGGCCGTGACGGTCTGGTGGAGCCAAGCCAGGCCATGACGGTCGGGTGGAGCCAAGCCAGGCCGTGACGGTCGGGAGAAGGCCATGACGGTCGGGTGGAGCCAAGCCAGGCCATGACGGTCGGGTGGAGCCAAGCCAGGCCATGACGGTCGGGTGGAGCCAAGCCAGGCCGTGACGGTCGGGTGGAGCCAAGCCAGGCCGTGACGGTCGGGTGGAGCCAGGCCAGGCCATGACGGTCGGGTGGAGCCAAGCCAGGCCATGACGGTCGGGTGGAGCCAGGCCAGGCCGTGACGGTCGGGTGGAGCCAGGCCAGGCCGTGACGGTCTGGTGAGCCAAGCCAGGCCGTGACGGTCTGGTGAGCCAAGCCAGGCCATGACGGTCGGGTGAAACCAGGCCAGGCCGTGACGGTCGGGTGGAGCCAGGCCGTGACGGTCGGGTGGAGCCAGGCCAGGCCATGACGGTCGGGTGGAGCCAGGCCGTGACGGTCTGGTGAGCCAAGCCAGGCTGTGACGGTCTGGTGAGCCAGGCCGTGAGGGTCGGGTGGAGCCAAGCCAGGCCGTGACGGTCGGGTGGAGCCAAGCCAGGCCATGACGGTCGGGTGGACCCAGGCCAGGCCATGACGGTCGGGTGGAGCCAGGCCTGGCCGTGACGGTCGGGTGGAGCCAAGCCAGGCTATGACGGTCGGGTGGAGCCAGGCCAGGTCGTGACGGTCGGGTGGAGCCAAGGCATGGGCGACGGTCTCGTGAGCCAAGCCAGGAGTAACGGTCGGGTGGAGCCAAGTCGAGCCGCTCAGATGAACGTCTGATATTTTAGCACGATTATAGACTCACTGCTGCTCCGCCCTTCGTCTCAATGTGCTCATCATCAATGTGCAGCGTGTTTCTGTCTTCTGTGCTCTGTGTTTCGGGAAGGTTACACCCTCCCGCCTGAGGTTCCCGCCGGATACTGAAAAACGGCGCGCTGTCGCACGCCGAAACTTTGCCAACCTTTTCCTACGTCAATTTGGCATGTTGTAAGAACATTTTGGGGTCAGGCCATCTACGGCCAATGAGTTATTCAATGTCAAGTGAGGTCACCTCCGAAAAAAGTTAATCCAGTCGTCACGTTCTAACAGATGAAGAGATTAGTAATGATAAGAAAGTTAGAATTAACGGTCTGCCCTACTGATTAGAAAAGAAAATTAAAGAAAACTTCTAAACTCTTATCTCTCGGGTCTGACTCTCCGGCTCTGCCCCCCCCCCGGCTCTGCCCCTCCAGCTCCGCCCCTCTGTCTCTGCACCTATGGATATGCCTATCTGACCCTACCCCTCTGGCTCTAGCACTCCGGCTCTGTCCCTCTAGCTCTGTCCCTCTGCCGTCCGGCTCTGCCCCCTGGTTGTGCTCGCTTGGTCACCCCTGTTCCCGTGCAGGTGTTGGATATTGGATAGGGCTGACGAAGTGCATGGCGGAACAAAGATATCCATTGTTGAAAATGCAACGTAAGAAAACCAGACTTCTCGCCTTGATGTTGAGGGCCAACTTATAAACACCACATGAGTGATCACGGTCATACCACAAATACAACTGCAAGCGGTGTCGACTGAATGTATTTGCACCTAAGCCTAGCACATTGATGGAGCCAGTTGGCGAAGGCAAATATACACACACGGCTCTATGGTATTACATTTCGATAGATAAATGGTGTGCGCACATAGAGAGAGAGAGAGGGGGAGAGAGAGAGAGAGAGAGAGAGAGAGAGAGAGAGAGAGAGAGAGAGAGAGAGAGAGAGAGAGAGAGAGATAAAGAGAGAGAGAGCGAGATAGAGAGAGAGAGAGGGAGAGAGATGAGACACAACGTGGCGAACGCTGTGCCGGGCTCAGGATTCTCAGAACAAGTGAACAGGCGATGGAATGCACATGCAAATACACAATCGAATCACACCATGAGCAAATTTTCACAACATTTGGTGTCTTTCTGCCCAATGACCTTGTACAGGATTTCCTTCATGATCGTGGATGGTAAGGTGTGGGATTTCAGCATCTTCGCTCGCCGCTTTTGGCGGCGTGCGATCTTTCCGAGCTCTTCAGCGCTGCTGGGCTCATCGAGCTGATGGTAAAACCGGATCTGGGCAACAATGCCGGCGAGCAGCTCGTCAATGTTGGAGTTGATCACCACAGACGTCTCGATGTATTTGTAGCCCAACTGGACAGCCAGCGATCGTCCCTCTGTAATGACAGGAGGATCAAACATTAGGTTGAGGTTTGGCGACAGTAGTGTTTGAGCTCCATTTGCTGCAGGTTCATACAATATTGCATGCAATGTAACTGGTAATCAGCAACGCACACACAAGCGCGAGTTCACAAGTGCAAGATATGCTTGCAATTGACATGGGATCCAGTGATAACAGGTACAAGCCACTGAAATGCCATAAGCGAACGTTCACCTGATCGGCTTTGCTATATTCCACCTTAGAAACAATCGGAACAACTCCATACTCGTCAGATTTTAGTTGTTCTCTACAACATCCGAAAAAGCTGACATTGACAACATATTATAGATCCGCATCACATATAAATATAGCAAACACCTATCAGAAAACTGCATCGGTGCTAAGTCATGCTAATCATTAAAGAGAAGAAAATTACAGGGGAAAATATTTTTTTAATGTATAATTACGCGCAGGGGCTCATGACGGATTACATGTTGAAGGGGTTTAATTTTACCGAGCGATACACCATGCGAACACCGCCAACGCCTTACTACGCCTTATTTAATGTGCACCTATACTCAGCTGGCCTAATTCTAGTTCCGAGGTTCTTTCTAAACATTGCGAAGCGAAAGCACTCCACAATATCCCCAACCGATGAACCTGCGACCTGGTCTGGTGCTAAATGTATGGCAATGAAGAGCGTACCCGTCCAACACAGCTATTCACCAACAAACCTCCAGCCTGGTGGGATCCAAAATGTATGGCAATAAAGACGTACCCACCTCGTGAACACAAAATAGGTAATGACAAAGCGTCGGCAATGATGTCATATCGCACCTTTGGCGGTAACCTCGCGCAGTCGGACCAGGTCAGACTACTAAACCTGCTCTCGTTTTCGACTGACCTTTGGCGGTGACCTTGCGCAGTCGGACCAGGTCGCACTTGTTGGCGACGAGGATGACGGGACGACGCACCGTCAGGCTGGAGATCACGTGACACAAACCACGCGCCGTCGCGAACGACGCCGTGTCGATCACGCTGTATACGACGACCAGCGCGTCGTGGCTTCTCACCGGCGCCTCGTCCGGCATCTGGGGAGGGAATGGCAGGGGTCAGAGCATGTGGTGGTGTCTGCCAACTCGTCCGACATCTGGGGAGGGGATGGCAGGGGTAGAGGGTGCGGTGGGTGGCGATCACCTCATCAGATATTCGGCGACAGCACAGGGACCGGAGTTGGCCTTAGAGCATAATGTCTCTGTATGTGTAGAGGGTTTGAGCCACAACACTTCACAGATGGGACCGGCGAATACGTCGGAACTTTCGCCGCATCCAACACCTAATCTTACGTACTAGTACACAATGGCCATCGTACGTTAAACTGACGTATCAAACGTGAAAGGCGGAAGTTCGCATGACACAGATATCCAGAACAGACGAGTATTTGATTCCCCTTCTGATTTCTAGTGATCCCCGACTGGCTCGATCGCATACATGTGCAACCATACGGCTGCGGTCATAGCCAACAATCTCAATCTAACGCTAGAAAGCTGTCTGATATGAACATCACGAGGTTGCTATTATCTATGCCCATTTGATGAACAATCCGAGCGTCAGCGGGTTCTTCAGTTCATATCACAGGACAATATTTTGCGATCCCAATGGGCAGTGTTACGCACCTCAGTGGTCTGCCTCCCGACTGTCAGTTGAGTCTCTGTGCCATCGAGTCGCACGTTCACCGTACGGCCGGCGTCATCGTCTCCTGCCGAGGAAGAGCCCGTCACAACCACGTCCGGCTACAGCGGCACCGCTTCAATGGAGCGGCGGAAGGACCCCAAAAAGAAGTGAGAACGAGTTTGCAAGGAACTAATGGAATGATGCACAGGACCCATCATTCGTCGGGCACCGATTATTTCTTGCATATTTATTTTGCTTCGGGGTACGATGGCCTGAGGTATTGAGGGGAACTAGCAATGCGAACGCCGTGGGGAGACTGAGGTGCTGCGCATTCGATTAAATGAGCCATCACATTAACCCTACGGCTTGAATGTAAAGCAAACATTTTTAATCCGGTCTCCGTTCGTCCTTGGGTCACAATGTTCCCGATGTGTTAAGTGACGCCGACATGGAACGTTGGCGGGATCACCTGTATCTGTTAGCCCGGATGTCCGCTGGGATACTGAGTGCTATCGGCCAACATCACTTGATCTCTTCGCGGAAGCCGTTGTTTAGCGAATTCCGACACAAACACAGCGCCCGTCAGCCCCGACGTCATCGCTGCACTGGCAAGACAATCTCCTGAACACCTCAACAGAACAGGATCAAAGAAGAGCTGAGGTAACACCGAACTGAAACTGCTGGGTCGTCAATTTTTCCCATGCCATCAAGGTGACTAGACCTAGTCCATGTTATCCACTAGTCGATGTGGTCCACTAGCTACCAGTACCAGTTTCCATAAAGTAGAAACAGTGCAATGTTTTGAGCCATACGACTTCCAGTAGATAATGCAAAAAGATTGTACTACTCAGTTGGCTGGGAGGGTGACCCCACCATCTTCCTCCTCCATCCTCCTAGGTAGCAAATATAACTTTGAACATGTTAATGGTTCATCGGCTACATCTTACTGAGGTCCGACATTGTCTCACTATGTTCTCAGATGGTACAGCGGTAGCACGAACTCAAATTTCGCCTAACCATCGGTCTGTATCTCGCCTGAGGTGTTGCATCCCGTCGCCTCCCCTGCGGTCTATATCTCGCCTGAGGTGCTGTACCTTATCGCCTCCCCTGCGATCTGTATCTCGCCTGAGGTGGTGCACCTTGTCGCCTCCCCTGCGATCTATATCTCGCCTGAGGTGCTGTACCTTGTCGCCTCCCCTGCGGTCTATATCTCGCCTGAGGTGCTGTACCTTGTCGCCTCCCCTGCGGTCTATATCTCGCCTGAGGTGCTGCACCTTGTCGCCTCCCCTGCGCTCTGTGTCTCGCCTGAGGTGCTGCACCTTGTCGCCTCCCCTGCGCTCTGTGTCTCGCCTGAGGTGCTGTACCTTGTCGCCTCCCCTGCGATCTATATCTCGCCTGAGGTGCTGTACCTTGTCGCCTCCCCTGCGGTCTATATCTCGCCTGAGGTGCTGTACCTTGTCGCCTCCCCTGCGGTCTATATCTCGCCTGAGGTGCTGTACCTTGTCGCCTCCCCTGCGGTCTATATCTCGCCTGAGTGCTGTTTTGCTTATCTCGCCTGAGGTGCTGCACCTTGTCGCCTCCCCTGCGCTCTGTGTCTCGCCTGAGGTGCTGCACCTTGTCGCCTCCCCTGCGCTCTGTGTCTCGCCTGAGGTGCTGTACCTTGTCGCCTCCCCCTGCGGTCTATATCTCGCCTGAGGTGCTGTACCTTGTCGCCTCCCCTGCGGTCTATATCTCGCCTGAGGTGCTGCACCTTGTCGCCTCCCCTGCGGTCTATATCTCGCCTGAGGTGCTGCACCTTGTCGCCTCCCCTGCGCTCTGTGTCTCGCCTGAGGTGCTGCACCTTGTCGCCTCCCCTGCGTCTGTGTCTCGCCTGAGGTGCTGTACCTTGTCGCCTCCCTGCGGTCTATATCTCGCCTGAGGTGCTGTACCTTGTCGCCTCCCCTGCGGTCTATATCTCGCCTGAGGTGCTGTACCTTGTCGCCTCCCCTGCGGTCTGTATCTCGCCCGAGGTGCTGCACCTTGTCCCCTCACCTATAGTCTGTTCGCAGCCGTTGGTGTACTCTGACGTTTCGAACTGCCGACACAGGGACGCCTTTCCCACGCCGGGAGAGCCCAGTAGGACGACTCGACGCGTCTCGCTGGCTTCCTCCCTCAGAGGGTCGGGCATGCTGGGCATCGTCACCGACCGCTGCAGCACCCCCCGGTCACCCGGCCGGCTGCAACTGAAGAAAAGGGCCCGTGAGGTGCACGCCTGTCGAGACGTCGGCTCATCTCGGAAACGGGTTTGGGGATCATCGGTTGCCAATTAGCAATATATCGGAATACAAGAAGAGTTGACAATAACTGGCCTTGAGACGCTTCTTAGCACGTAGTAGTCGCACGCACTAGGTACTGATTTGAGACGATCTTAAAGATAAGTTGATTTTCAGGCAGCCTCGCTTGGAAACTGTCCGTCGCTCAAGCATTAGGGACATCTTTTAACCTGCTGCTAAGCATGCTAAGCAAGTCTTGGATGCGATGGCCTAAGTATTGGAAGTCTATGTGAAGTACGTCCAAAACACGCCTGCAGATCCATGCGGAAGCTAAGTCAAGTTAGCTTCCGCATGGATCTAAACGAAGCTAACAAGCATGAATTCGATGCCAAGGTCACCGAGGAATTTGACAGATCACTCAGGACGAGGAATGATGATTGGACCACGTGCCGCTGTTTTCTGTGTATAACCCTGTATGATGTATGATGATATTTCTGTATGATGATATTCTGTATTATGATATTTCTGTATGATGATATTTTTCAGTCGTGGTCCACGGGAACACCAATCGATTACTCTCGCACGGCTGCAGCATATCGGAGAACATTTAGCAGAGTGGTGTCGCCGCGCTGCTACAGAACACCATTGTTTCCTTGACGTTCACACCTGCAGATCGAAGCTGCCGCGTGCGTGCATCCAGTTCTGCAGGTGACACGGGCAGACGACGCGCAGGCAACGCGTGCCTACTACACGCAACGCGTGTAGTAGGCACGCGGAGCCTCTCCCCAGGCAGCACGTGTCGTGCTGGCTGGGGAGAGAACACAGCCGCATGCGACACGTGGCGGCTGGGGAGAGAACACAACCGCAGGCGACACGCGCTGGCTGGGGAGAGAACACAACCGCAGGCGACACGCGCTGGCTGGGGAGAGAACACAACCGCAGGCGACACGTGCCGGCTGGGGAGAGAACACAGCCGCAGGCGACACGTGCCGGCTGGGGAGAGAACACAACCGCAGGCGACACGTGCCGGCTGGGGAGAGAACACAGCCGCAGGCGACACGTGCCGGCTGGGGAGAGAACACAACCGCGGGCGACACGTGCCGGCTGGGGAGAGAACACAACCGCAGGCGACACGTGCCGGCTGGGGAGAGAACACAACCGCAGGCGACACGTGCCGGCTGGGAGAGAACACAGCCGCGGAGGCGACACGTGCCGGCTGGGGAAGAACACAGCCGCAGGTGACACGTGCCGGCTGGGGAGAGAACACAACCGCGGGCGACACGTGCCGGCTGGGGAGAGAACACAACCGCAGGCGACACGTGCCGGCTGGGGAGAGAACACAACCGCAGGCGACACGCGCTGGCTGGGGAGAGAACACAACCGCAGGCGACACGTGCCGGCTGGGGAGAGAACACAGCCGCGGGCGACACGTGGCGGCTGGGGAGAGAACACAGCCGCAGGCGACACGTGCCGGCTGGGGAGAGAACACAACCGCAGGCGACACGTGCCGGCTGGGGAGAGAACACAGCCGCAGGCGACACGTGGCGGCTGGGGAGAGAACACAGCCGCGGGCGACACCTGGCGGCTGGGGAGAGAACACTGCGCGCAGGTGTGCGGGCGCCGGACAGGTGGTCCCGGCAGAAACCGAACCGCTCTCCTAGTCGCGGTACCTAGCTCGATGCTTGATACCGACTGCTGCGTGCCGGAGTTATACCGGGACTGTCGGGCCACGCCGCAGTGAACCGATCACCGGGACTGTCTGGTCATGCCGCAGTAAAGGGGTGTGCAAGGGTAGGATGACTGAATCATGAGGGGCACGTGCTAAGATACTTTGTTCATGTGACAACACAGGAGATGAGCTATCAGTTCAAGCTGCCAGTTGGATCATTTGCGGAAGTTTGAACCTCTTCCGATGCGAATTGTCACAATATTCCTGCCATGCGAAAGTTGATGCTGGGTGCTGACGAAACATCAATCAGTAAAAATAGCAACACTCATGCTCAAAGGGTCCTCCCTCACTCTTCAGCCAAGGGAAGTCCAGTAACAGGCACCATGGGCACTTCTCGAGCCAACCGGCGACAGTACCACCATGCTCCGTGGTCAGTACCACTGTGCTCCGTGGTCAGTACCACTGTGCTCCGTGGTCGGTGCCACTGTGCTCCGTGGTCGGTACCACTGTGCTCCGTGGTCGGTACCACTGTGCTCCGTGGTCAGTACCACTGTGCTCCGCGGTCAGTACCACTGTGCTCCGTGGTCGGTGCCACTGTGCTCCGTGGTCGGTACCACTGTGCTCCGTGGTCGGTACCACTGTACTCCGTGGTCGGTACCACTGTGCTCCGTGGTCGGTACCACTGTGCTCCAGGGTCAGTGCCATTGTGCTCCGTGGTCGGTACCACTGTGCTCCGTGGCTGGTGCCAATGTGATCCAGGATCAGTGTCACTGCGCTCAGGGTCGGAGCCCAAGTGCTCCGTGGTCGGTGTCACTTTTTGCAATCTAAAAACAATCTGTCAGAACAACGTGGCCTTAATCAGGCCGGAAGGATGTTCACTGTTCAAATAATCGTTTGGGTTTTTTGCAAGCATTTGTGTAATCCCCCTACCCTTACACCGGTGCAAATTCCGGCTTCTGCATCCGCCTTTGAGGCGGGTTTTCCCAGGTAACCAAAGATATGACCGAGGTAAACACGCAGCAATCGCTCGTCACGTTACCGTCCTGGCAGGACGTGACTGATCGTGACTGAGGTCCCCGGGTGTGTCGCCGGACGTGACTGATCGTGACTGAGGTCCCCGGGTGTGTCGCCGGACGTGATTGACTGTGACTGAGGTCCCCGGGTGTGTCGCCGGACGTGATTGACTGTGACTGAGGTCCCCGGGTGTGTCGCCGGACGTGATTGACTGTGACTGAGGTCCCCGGGTGTGTCGCCGGACGTGACTGAGGTCCCCGGGTGTGTCGCCGAGCAGCCATACTGCGCAGTTACCCCATCAAGGTCGGTGGTGTAGTACGCCGATGTATAGACAGCGGCAGCGGCCGTCAGAGCCAGCGGCTTAACAGGCGCTATAGTGCTCGCGTAAGGAGCTTAAAGCCCGCGGACGGGAATAGAGGCAGGATGTTATTGAGGATGACGCAGTTATTGAGGACGCGATTGTGCGATGGGAATCGTAATGGCTGATTTGGATTATACAGGATAATTCATCTTTGTTTACAGTGACACGTTGCGTATTGACAATGCGAGGCAGATAGTGAGGAACGGTTGTCCGCATGGCTTACAATGTAGACGCATCACGCGGAGCGAACAGCGATGAGGAGCTTTAGCGCGACGTGTCGGTATCACATGTGGCCACGCATGGTCTGTCGGTGTTACATGTGATCACACATGGTTTGCTGGTGCCTCCACATGGCGCAATTATGTACATCCCATCTGTGCAGGGAAAACCGTCGAATCTCGCATCTTATGTGCACGCTCTTGATATCCGGACGTTATAGAAAGGAATGGAGATCGTCTTAGATTCAGCTATGCTTACATATAACTGGCTTTCAAATTGGAAGAGAGTTCAACTCCTCTGAAAACTAAGATATTTCAAGAGGATGGATGAATAGAAATACGAAGGCACATCAAAGTATAATTATATGTTGCATGTTGTGATTTGCGGTGGCGGGGGGAGGGATAATTGAGGTATATCTTACCCGCGGGGGGAATGACACAAAACCATGTACGAAACGACTGGGGTATAGACATATCCATAATGTTGACATTCCTTGATCGCCACCCTCACCATACTGCGCATTTGAGCAATGTTTGCCGAGCTGACTGCGAAACCAGGATGCATACCAAGCAGAGGTTATTGCGTAAATCCTCACCAGACCACTCGATGGGCGATTTGAACATGGTTGGCTATTTGTGCCTACGGGCGCATCGACTGCATTGGTCATACAGCGCCCATTGGCGAGTTGAACTTAGCGTAATAGCTTCAGGTGACAGCTTGACATGCTTGGACACGACCGTCTCGTCCTTGTGTCTCCGACCTGATCTGACCTGTTGCCAGGTCAGCCAAGTGGTGAGCGTCTCAGCCAACGGCTGACTAAAGACTCGTGCAGCCATTCGACTCCTGTCATGTCAGTGGAGGAAGGATCAGGCTCGATTCGGTCAGCACTTGTGTGTAGTAACCATCCTAGAGAGAAGCAAACTAATGATTCGCTTGGTTATGTTGGGACATGAAAGCATGACTGTGTGCTGGTCATGTCAGTGCATTGACGACACGACAAAATATCGGAAAAGCCTTAGGTTGTACTCTCCGAATGTATGGGTGTCGGTGAATAACCCTTTGAACAACATGCACCTAATTCCATGTTGGCTTTGACCCTGACCAAATTCAAAACTAAACACTCTATTGCCTTGCAGTCATATCTTCACACTCCGTCTCGGCAGGTGGGGTGGGGGGTGGGGGGTGGGGGGCTTTAAGACTTCTAGGTTAACTTCGTCTAACCTCCAAACTAGGTGCTGCATGACAACGAACGGGATATCATCGGGAAGCCCTCTACAAATAAAGTCCAAATATGGAATTACGTTTGAATTATGGATAATTTTGTAAATATAAAAAGCGGTATCTTGGAAGAATATGGATTTTATATACACCTTATATGTCTGAATATTATAATAGCCTGGGTCTTGCAATGCAACTTTAGCATTATATAGACCGTGAAAATTTTTTAATAAGCAACTGGAACATCAGTGTCTAACAGGTTTCGCTCACATTGCGCACCCCATCGTGATCTGACATCAGGCCACTTGACGGAGATAAAGCAAATTTGACAGGGGACTTTTCCTGATACTTCTTTATGCATACCGAGGTGTGGATAACGTTAGAAAAGCACGCATATTGAAAGACAAAAATGTGCCCAAAGTGGGTCAAAATTGGCTGCGACCTGAGGTCAATGACCTGACTTCAAGTAAAAATAATCGATATAGGTTCTACAGACACTGCCCGATTGCAATCATTTAACAACCATTCGTTTAAATATTCTTCATGTGTATCAGTCTTCGATCCCCGAACATTTTTGCAAGTGGACCTCTTCGACCTGAGCTCGGTGAAAAACTTTGTATGGCCTGAGATGAAAATTGTCACGTTAGACCCAAAATGACCAAAGAAAAGGAATTGATAAGTGTGTGATGCTGCGCGCCACATTATATTCCGCTGCAGCAGACAACACTCATGGTTTGTGCAATCCTCACTCCCACCACTCTGAGACATGGAGCTCAATGACTGTCCCTTTCGATGGAACTTCCGGATACGACGATGGATTCTAAGTCAACAAAACAACTGTGGAAGATTCTGACAGAAATTAAGACTTTCCCTTGCACCGGATGGTCGTTCTCTGGCTAGAATGCGCGCCACCTTTCCACCATATGCCCGGGTTAGTCCGACCATAACAGAACCGAAGATACCCGAGCAGAAGCAAAACGTTCCAGACAGCCACGACTCGAGCCTCGATCTCTCACCTCTCTCCACGGACAGCCTGCTCCCTCCTGATGCTGGACAGCTTGCGCTCGCGACGGAAGCTGTCGCCGCGGTTGACGATGCGGCCGCGCTTGGTCGACTCGAAGTTGCGCAGCCGCTCGGTGCCCTCGTCGAGCGGCAGCGCCCGCTCCGTCTCCACCTCAGACCGCAATATCGGGTTGAAGTGCAAAAGGGAGGTCTTCCTGCGAGCGGTGGCCGAGGAAGTTTTCGACCGACACGACTGTGACCTCTTCACCTCTTGACCGACTTCACCACACGTCATCGTAATACCCCTTCGGCCCTCTCCCTATACAAGTGCTAAGCACAAGCAGCACGACTGCGTGTCGCTATGTGTCCTTCAGTGTGTGCGCGCGGCACGTGACACCCGCCTCGCGCTTCAGGACCGGTTCTGGTCTGCTCAGAAGTCGCGCTCGCCACTTTATAGCCTGCTGCGGCTGCGGCCGCAGCCAGGGAACAGCCTGACTACTACGCCCCGCCCCACCGCACCGCGTGCCAGCTCCTGCGGTGATGTCAGAGCCCGACCGGCCGGCCACCAAATCACCGACCAGCATCACCTGCTCCCGTCTGAAAGCGTCGCCTGGAGTGTCGCTCGTCTGAGAGTATCGCCTGGGAGTATCGCCCGCCTGACAATATCACCCGAGAGTATCGCCGGTTTCAGAGCATCGCCTGAACTGATAGTATCACCGGGCTAAGAATATAGCTTGTCTGAGAGAATCGCTCGTTTGAGGGTATCGTCCGTCTGAGAGAATAGCATGAGAGTATCGCCTGAGAGTATCGCCTGAGAGTATCGCCTGAGAGTATCGCCTGAGAGTACCGCCTGAGAGCATCACCAGGCTGAGAGTATCGCCTGAGAGTATCGCCTGAGAGTATCGCCGGCTGAGAGTATCGCCTGAGAGCATTACCAGGCTGAGAGTACCGCCTGAGAGTATCGCCTGAGAGTATCGCCTGAGAGTACCGCTTGAGAGCATCACCAGGCTGAGAGTATCGCCTGAGAGTATCGCCTGAGGGCATGACCAGGCTGAGAGTACCGCCTGAGAGCATCACCAGGCTGAGAGTATCGCCTGAGAGTATCGCCTGAGGGCATGACCAGGCTGAGAGTACCGCCTGAGAGCATCACCAGGCTGAGAGTATCGCCTGAGAGTGCCGCCTGAGGGCATCACCAGGCTGAGAGTACCGCCTGAGAGTATCGACTGAGAGCCTGAGAGTATCGCCTGAGAGTATCGCCTGAGAGTATCGCCTGAGAGTACCGCCTGAGAGCATCACCAGGCTGAGAGTATCGCCTGAGAGTATCGCCCGGCTGGGAGTATCGCCTGAGAGTATCGCCTGAGAGTATCGCCTGAGAGTACCGCCTGAGAGCATCACCAGGCTGAGAGTATCGCCTGAGAGTATCGCCCGGCTGAGAGTATCGCCTGAGAGCACCACCTAAGAGCATCACGAGGCTGAGAGTATCGCCTGAGAGTATCGCCCGGCTAAGAGTATCGCTTCAGAACTGGAAGGTCATTCCATCGAAACATGGTGGCATGGGAGGCTTGTTTGGGACATATTGCGCCGTGTTATACGATAACGATATGATCAGCAGCACGAGTTTGTATTGCCGTATACGTCGCCGCTGCCGTGTGCCCACCTGTAGATACAGTGTCCGGTAATTGTGCGCGTGCTTCGTCATTTCTGGATCTCTATGCAAGTGGTCACCCTCATACGTATCCTGTAGGTACATACCATGTCTGATAATTAGGTGTATTACCTTCGTCATTTCCGGACCTCTATGCTGTTGCCGTGTATGCCCTCTGTAGGTACATACATATCATGTCCCGGAACTCTGTCATTTCCGGCATTTCCGGACATCTGTGCCGTTGCTCTGCTTTCCTAACGCCAGGTCAGGACAGATTATGTTCAAGATTCAAGGTTGCCTATTTTTGTTGTTTGGTTGAGAAGTCCCCAGTATGACGCCACTCTCTAATATTTATATAGAATTACCGCATCACTTGTCCGCATGGGTGTCGCTTCATGCAGTTGGTTGGACGCGGAGGATGGCAAATGACGTTTTTTAACCAATCATAACCATTTCCATCTGGTGTATGCCCATGGGCCAAATGGATAAGCTTCAGCCTGATTGGGTGTAGGAACTCGGCGATTGAGGGGGCTAAATCACTGATACAAGGGCAAGTAATCCATCTGGAATATACACATTTATACCACTGCATCCCCGGCCTGCGACTATGATGACACTGCTTTGCCACTGGTAGAGTTACGGGACATCAGAGCGAGGGATTAGATCGTGGTGAGCAAGTCGTTTGATGATGTATTAGTAAGAGGAATTGGTTGGGCAGTTGATGCACATGAAATATATCACTTAACACGCATAACGTGCTCCCAATTAACACAGGTGGAGACCTCCCTACGGCTAGCAGGATGGTGTTGGGTGGGGACACATTGCAATTCGATCCAAGAATACATACTGAAACCCAAAGGACTACTGTGATGATTGGCTTCAGGTTAGGGTCCAGGTTCTCATTGTCATCTCGTGTAAAATGATGATCCGACGATCCAGTTCGTCAATTTTTTCCAATAAACAAGCAAAGGATGCACACAGATTAGCCTGATAGCATGCGCTTTTCCCTCATAATCTGCCTACGTGTTAAGGCTCCTTGACAAACTTCGAAACCTTAACACGTAGGCAGATACGTAAAGACATCGGGGTGGGGATGTCCAGACGGTTTTAAAGCAGTTCTCGGTCCGCGTAATCCAGTGTGTCTCCCTATGGGCCCACGTTGCGAATTTAGATCTCGGGAACTCCGATTTTTTTGGTGCAAAAGTGACAACAAGGCTATTCGAGGGTAGTATTCAGTAGTCCTGATGGTCATCCGTTAGATATTTACAAGACGATAGGAGACCACACCTGCGATTCCGGGCCCGTCGCTTGGCAGCCGGCCAGTGTTCACAACATCAGTTCGCGGAAATCCTTGCCGAACCGATAACTGTGAGATAGGAGACAAAGACGAGACAGGATATAAATGACCACTTGTCGCAGTTACACGTGTGGTCTCGCTCTCATTCCCGGCACGCCGCCAGCTTCTTTGCTGGTTCGTTGGAAGTTCAAGGGTGGTGCCCACAAACGCACGACTTGTGGTGCCAACTTCCGCTGAACTTGCCGTCGGTAGAAAAACAACATCAACAGGAAGAATGGTCAGTCCGCTTCGATATTGCCCATTCAATCACTGTCCCAGTCTGCGAATGCCACCTGATATCTATGGCTGAAAAGTTTCAATTTTTATCTCCAAATTTCGTTTTTGTTGCCCCACTTCAGAAGCCGTGGGTCTGCAATCCATACTGAACCAACCTACTAAGATGTGTCAACTCTTTTCTGTTGCAGTGATATTGGGGTGCATGTTTTCCTCACTTGTCAATAACGAGACATTTGTGCCCCTGATTGGAGGTTCTTGATCTCCTTTGCAATGACCGAAGAAGCCGTCTCTGCCACACCTGGGTGCTGGGCGCAAGCGGGATTGTTTTTCGACCTATCTATATCACGACCATCCTACTGTGTCCTGAGAGGCTAATGTGTACATACTAGTCAGTACGAATATCGGAACTGACGACACCAGTTGGCCGACTTTCACGGCTCTTTATTCCCATGGCTACCAGCGACTGGTGACAGGTGACTGTATTCCCATGGCTACCAGCGACTGGTGACAGGTGACTGTATTCCCATGGCTACCAGCGACTGGTGACAGGTGACTGTATTCCCATGGCTACCAGCGACTGGTGACAGGTGACTGTATTCCCATGGCTACCAGCGACTGGTGACAGGTGACTGTATTCCCATGGCTACCAGCGACTGGTGACAGGTGACTGTATTCCCATGGCTACCAGCGACTGGTGACAGGTGACTGTATTCCCATGGCTACCAGCGACTGGTGACAGGTGACTGATTCCCATGGCTACCAGAGGTGACAGGTATGCTTGAGGTGATGTATTCCCATGGCTACCAGCGACTGGTGACAGGTGACTGTATTCCCATGGCTACCAGCGACTGGTGACAGGTGACTGTATTCCCATGGCTACCAGCGACTGGTGACAGGTGACTGTATTCCCATGGCTACCAGCGACTGGTGACAGGTGACTGTATTCCCATGGCTACCAGCGACTGGTGACAGGTGACTGTATTCCCATGGCTACCAGCGACTGGTGACAGGTGACTGTATTCCCATGGCTACCAGCGACTGGTGACAGGTGACTGTATTCCCATGGCTACCAGCGACTGGTGACAGGTGACTGTATTCCCATGGCTACCAGCGACTGGTGACAGGTGACTGTATTCCCATGGCTACCAGCGACTGGTGACAGGTGACTGTATTCCCATGGCTACCAGCGACTGGTGACAGGTGACTGCATTCCCATGGCTACCAGCGACTGGTGACAGGTGACTGTATTCCCATGGCTACCAGCGACTGGTGACAGGTGACTGTATTCCCATGGCTACCAGCGACTGGTGACAGGTGACTGTATTCCCATGGCTACCAGCGACTGGTGACAGGTGACTGTATTCCCATGGCTACCAGCGACTGGTGACAGGTGACTGTATTCCCATGGCTACCAGCGACTGGTGACAGGTGACTGTATTCCCATGGCTACCAGCGACTGGTGACAGGTGACTGTATTCCCATGGCTACCAGCGACTGGTGACAGGTGACTGTATTCCCATGGCTACCAGCGACTGGTGACAGGTGACTGTATTCCCATGGCTACCAGCGACTGGTGACAGGTGACTGTATTCCCATGGCTACCAGCGACTGGTGACAGGTGACTGTATTCCCATGGCTACCAGCGACTGGTGACAGGTGACTGTATTCCCATGGCTACCAGCGACTGGTGACAGGTGACTGTATTCCCATGGCTACCAGCGACTGGTGACAGGTGACTGCATTCCCATGGCTACCAGCGACTGGTGACAGGTGACTGTATTCCCATGGCTACCAGCGACTGGTGACAGGTGACTGTATTCCCATGGCTACCAGCGACTGGTGACAGGTGACTGTATTCCCATGGCTACCAGCGACTGGTGACAGGTGACTGTATTCCCATGGCTACCAGCGACTGGTGACAGGTGACTGTATTCCCATGGCTACCAGCGACTGGTGACAGGTGACTGTATTCCCATGGCTACCAGCGACTGGTGACAGGTGACTGTATTCCCATGGCTACCAGCGACTGGTGACAGGTGACTGTATTCCCATGGCTACCAGCGACTGGTGACAGGTGACTGTATTCCCATGGCTACCAGCGACTGGTGACAGGTGACTGTATTCCCATGGCTACCAGCGACTGGTGACAGGTGACTGTATTCCCATGGCTACCAGCGACTGGTGACAGGTGACTGTATTCCCATGGCTACCAGCGACTGGTGACAGGTGACTGTATTCCCATGGCTACCAGCGACTGGTGACAGGTGACTGTATTCCCATGGCTACCAGCGACTGGTGACAGGGACTGTATTCCCATGGCTACCAGCGACTGGTGACAGGTGACTGTATTCCCATGGCTACCAGCGACTGGTGACAGGTGACTGTATTCCCATGGCTACCAGCGACTGGTGACAGGTGACTGTATTCCCATGGCTACCAGCGACTGGTGACAGGTGACTGTATTCCCATGGCTACCAGCGACTGGTGACAGGTGACTGTATTCCCATGGCTACCAGCGACTGGTGACAGGTCTGTATTCCCATGGCTACCAGCGACTGGTGACAGGTGACTGTATTCCCATGGCTACAGCACTGGTGACAGGTACTGTATTCCCATGCTCCACACTACTCTATTATACACGTACATCTATTATCTACACGTAATACATTACTACACACTTACAGGTAGTATTATGGCTACCAGCCTGGTGACGGTGCGTTTCCCATGCTACCAGCACTGGTCAGTGACTTATTCCCATGGCTACAGCACTGTACAGGTATTATTCCATGCTACCACACTGTACATCTTATTCCCATGGCACAGCATGACGGTATTATTCCATGCTCAGCACTGTACGTACTTACTACACACTGGTACAGGTCTTTATGCAGTCTTATTAGCGCGTCGGTCTAGGTTATTAGCTCAGCTAAGGTACTTATTCACACACCTCATCTTATCTTTTTTTTTGCTACTGGTATACTATTCACACTCTTATTGGCTACAGCGACTGGTGCGGTGCTTATTCCCATGGCTACAGCGACAGGTACTGATTCCCATGGCTACAGCACTGTGACAGGTGACTGTATTCATGGCTAACACTGGTGACAGGTGACTGTATTCCCATGGCTAAGCACTGTGACAGGTGACTTATTCCCATGGCACACACTGGTACAGGTACTTATTCCCATGGCTACCAGCGACTGGTGACAGGTGACTGTATTCCCATGGCTACCAGCACGTGACAGGTGACTGTATTCCATGGCTACCAGCACGTGACAGGTACTGTATTCCCATGGACAGCGACTGGTGACAGGTACTGTATTCCCATGGCTACAGCGACTGTGCGGTGACTTATTCCATGGCTAGCCACAGGTCTGTATTCCCATGGCTACCAGCACTGTACAGGTACTGTATTCCCATGGCTACCAGCACTGGTACAGGTACTGTATTCCCAGCTACCAGCACTGGTACAGGTACTGTATTCCCATGGCTACCAGACTGTGACAGGTACTGTATTCCCATGGCTACCAGCGACTGTGACAGGTCGATTCCCATGGCTACCAGCGACTGGTGACAGGTGACTTATTCCCATGGCTACCAGCACTGGTGACAGGTGACTGTATTCCCATGGCTACCAGCGACTGGTGACAGGTACTGATTCCCATGGCTACCAGCGACTGGTACAGGTGACTGTATTCCCATGGCTACCACGACTGGTACAGGTGACTGTATTCCCATGGCTACCAGCGACTGGACAGGTACTGTATTCATGGCTACCAGCGACTGGTGACAGGTGACTGTATTCCCATGGCACCAGCGACTGGTGACAGGTGACTGTATTCCCATGGCTACCAGCGACTGGTACAGGTACTGTATTCCATGGCTACGGCGACTGGTGACAGGTGACTGTATTCCCATGGCTACCAGCGACTGGTGACAGGTGACTGTATTCCCATGGCTGCCAGCGACTGGTGACAGGTGACTGTATTCCCATGGCTACCAGCGACTGGTGACAGGTGACTGTATTCCCATGGCTACCAGCGACTGGTGACAGGTGACTGTATTCCCATGGCTACCAGCGACTGGTGACAGGTGACTGTATTCCCATGGCTACCAGACTGGTGACAGGTGACTGCATTCCCATGGCTACCAGCGACTGGTGACAGGTGACTGTATTCCCATGGCTACCAGCACTGGTGACAGGTGACTGATTCCCATGGCTACCAGCACTGGTGACAGGTGACTGTATTCCCATGGCTACAGCGACTGGTGACAGGTGACTGCATTCCCATGGCTACCAGCGACTGGTGACAGGTGACTGTATTCCCATGGCTACCAGCGACTGGTGACAGGTGACTGTATTCCCATGGCTACCAGCGACTGGTGACAGGTGACTGTATTCCCATGGCTACCAGCGACTGGTGACAGGTGACTGTATTCCCATGGCTGCCAGCGAAATGACGTGAGCGATTTGCGCAATCACATTGACGGACGGCTGATTGATTGCGGCAAACTTGAACCAGCCACCGGCCCGAACACCGCCGGCTGCGCTGTTACTCTGGCTGCTAAGGATGTGCTCTGCTCTGCGCCAGAGACTGAGCGAGTCGCCTGCTCCCGATGGCTGCCAGGCTGGGCAGAGTGCCGGCAGGTGCGTGGTCGCGGAGGCCTCCGGGAAGCTGCCCAGTCAGCGCCAACCGTAACACAAACTGCCGATGGGTCACTAGAATTCACAAGTCAGAGCGGGCTTTCAAGAATGCATCAAGCAATACATCACTCAAGTTGCAATGTGCAACAGACGCTTTGACCGGCTTCCACACTGAGCACCCATGAAGCGTATTTCCATCATCCGCCCCCCCCATACATAGAATACACATTTGGTTAACATTAGTCCCTGCGGTCAGATACTCACACATCTTATCAGGGGTATTAAGACGTAGGCATTCATACTTCTTCCAACTTCCAAACTAAGCGTCACATGGGCGGGAATCGGGTATCATCGGAGAGCCCTCGATGAGTGTGGCCGAAAAATGACTCCATTTTAATTTTGAAATAATTGTGGACTGGAAATTGCGGAACACTTAACATCACATCGGTTCATTAATGTCAAAAATTGGCAATGGCACTGGTCACTCATCTGTCCTCAAACTGAAATCCAAGACATACGTGCTGTAAGCATTGCCAACTTGTAAGTATGTGATAAGTTTTATTTAAATATAATTTAACGTGTATGAACTTGAAAATAATCTGAATTTCGTTTTATATGGCAATGGCCCAGAATGATCTTGGCCTTAACCCGCACCGTACCTGGGGGGAGGTCGTTGACGAGCCCCATAAGGTTTTTCGCGAACTGTGAAAGAACGGCGCCCGGCAGCGCCCCGAAATATGGCATACATTTTCTCACATCAATTTGGCATGTTGTACCAAGATTTTGAAGTCAGGTCATCTATGGTCAACGAGTTAGTCAAGGTCAAGTGAGGTCACCTCCAAAAAAGTTCAACCAGTCGTCACGCTTAAACACGCGCCCTGGAGGGCCTCTTAAAATTACGCGCACTAGAGGGGAGGGGGCGGATTCCACCCCCACTAATATCTCGGCTCCTGTTAAAGCTAGAGCAACGAAATCCGCAGGGTGGATATGCACCATAGTGAACTCTATTGCGTATAAACATGATGACCTTAGGTCAATATTTTAAAGGTCAAATGAGTTAAAAATAGCAAAATTTCCTGGTTTTGCATGGCTTGAGTTGTCACTATTATGGATCGCTGTGATTGTGTATAAATGCTCCAAAATTGGCATTAACGATGCTTTGGACACTACTAATCATGCAATACAGATGTCAGATCCGCCATTTGACCTCAGGTCACCTATATAGGAGCACTTTATCAGGTCACTACCTGCTCCAGCTACCGGGACCGGGCTGCTCACCCGACCGCTCCGTTGGGCGGCTCGGCACAATCGGCTTCGCAAAGAAAGGTGTGAAACACATGAATAAAGTATGGAAACGCTTAAGCACATAAAGACAAACAGTAGATATCCGGATGTGTAGGGAGTAGCATGCAAAGTGACATAAATCGCGTGACAGTCACTTGCATTTATGACAACATTCCAGTTGACCAAGTTTGGTTCCATTAGCCTGTCATGAACTTAACGTGACTTGATCTCCGCGACCTAACATGACTTTTAAGTTATATAGCATAACAATATGCATCACACAGGTCGCTAGTGTTGTCAAGAACACTTCCCTTTTGCTCATATACGGGAAGCACATCAGTGCTGATTTTTCTTGTCTGGCGCTGCGAAATCTTTATATCTTAACGGCCACTAACTTGACAACTCTTCGGCCGATTTTGATTTCATTGCTTCTTTCGAAGCAATGCACCGGTAATTTCTAAGCAGGTACGCAAAAAATGGCGTATATCGTTTGGTACACTAACGAGTTATGTACTAAAAATCGGAGGGGTGGGTGGATTTCGCTCCCTTCCAGGCGTGTGTTAGCCTGTCAAGAACTTGACCTGACTTGGCCTCGGTGACCTGACATGACTTTGAAACAACATAGCATTACAATATACATCAAACAAGTCGCTATTGTTGCCAGGAACCCTTCCTTTTTGGCAATACAAGGGAAGCGTATCAGCGCCTATATTTGTGGTCTGGGGCTGATAATTTTATTTTATTTTAACGACCCCTAACTCTAAAAAATGCGATCGATTTTCGTTTTTCGTAATTTAAACAACGCGTCGGTCATTTTTAATCAGGTACGCAAACAATAGCTTATATTGGCTGATAAAATCTGGAGTTATCTACGAAAAAAAAACCGGAGGGGTGGGCCGATTTCCCCCTCCTTGAGGGCGCGTGTTAACGGATAAAAATATTTGAATGAAACTTTCAGCGTTCGCTGATCTTTAAGGTCCAACAAACCGCATCAGAAGGATTTGTCATTTCCCCCGTTTTTTTTAAATAAAAATTACTTATTAGGTTTGCATATTTGCCCTTTATAATTAAGATCAAAGATTCTGGCTCAAGTAAGCATTTTTTTGTTGGGGCAAGTTGACTTCGAACAGCATTTTTTTTTCGGTCCGCTCTACGCATTAGGAAAATAAAATTGAAGAAAACTTGAAAACTGTAAATTTTGAAATTTCGAACACAAAATTTGGGTGGCGAAAACATTGTACGATACCGGTCGATTTCACTTTCCTTTTCTGATACCAAATAATCTTTTTCTTCAAATCGCCCTAAAAATTAACCCTCCAGAGCCACAAACATGATGTAATTCGGGAAACTCTAGGGCCCCTAGTGACGTCATTTTTTTTTTGGGGGGGGAGGGGAATTTGCTGCGGGTGTCGTCTGACCCTACTCGTCGAGCGCTTTCCCAGGACACTTATTTCGTTTTCGTACGACGCTTAGTTTTGATATTAGAGGGGGTCTCTATCGATTCCATCGCCCGGGACTGGGTGTGAGGATCTGACGGAAGAGACAGAAGGGTCTCATAGTTGTCTCATAGTTGTGACTTCGTTGGGTAATTTGGGTCGTGCAATGCATATTTGATACTATTTAAGTCTTGAAACCTGGAATATGAACCAAAAAGCTGGATTGTCTAAATACGTTTTGCCCACTTATCGCACTTTATCTTGACCTGGCATTAGTTGACTCGAGGGAGGTCAGTACAATTGGAAAATGAACTTCTCCTCATGTCTGCATGCATACCAAGTGAAAAGCTCAGGCTAGAAGAACATGCATATTACACAAATATTATCTTAAAAACTGCCAAGATCTCAAGTCACTGATCTGACATGAAACACAAATCTGAGGTGCACTCTTTGTGGGCATTGCCTAATCATACTCATTTCCCATGTTTCATTTCAATATATTATCATTTCAGCGTATTATCAAACATGAAGCATTTTCTTGAAGGTGGTCCGCTTTGAACTGCGCTAGATTAATGATCATTCATGACACAATGTTGAAACTTCATCTCAGACGCAAGAAAATGAAGGAATATATGCTGAATATTTCGCAGCGCTGGAAGCCGCCGTTCTTTTTCTATCGCGAAAAAAAATAGTGGCGAGACCTTTCCCGTAATGTGGCGGGTTATATACTGCATTGTCATATGGCATTTCAATCAATCATGAAACACACTGGGATGGTTTTCAATAGTAATACATACAAATACACAATCACACACACACACAATCATATATATATATATATATATATATATATATATATATATATATATATATATATATATTGGCAGCCCTTCCAAGATACCTATTGAAGCAAAATGTTTGCATCTGAATGACGTGCAAAAATAATCCGGTCAAGTCAGGCCACAGCTTATCGTGTGACCTGACTTCACTGAGTACGTTCTAGCTTGAATACCTCCGGAACATCACATTTCACGTGTAAAAAGCGTGCTCCAAGAATAGCTAATATGATACTGAAGCAAATTAAAACAACCCACTGAACAGGGTACAAAGCGTGGGTATTGGCCTGGTTACCTGTCAGCACCTTTGACCTGAAGAGCAATTTCCGCACATGTGCGCCTTAGTTAATGGACAGCATGATCTGTGTTTGATGCATATATGTTGCAACTACTCTGATTGGCGACATTTTGAACATGTTGGTACATCACTCACTTGAACCCGTTCCAAGTCAATGGCTTTGATGGCATGAGCCTGAGATGTTTACAAAATATGAGGAACAGATGCATAAGAATCTACCGAAAATGTGGAATGTATGCATACGCATACATTCCACAGGAAAAACCTGAGGGTCGGGGCTCACGAAATTCCTCCTCCTCCCTCCCTCCACTGGCCTGGCGAGGACGAGAGAATGAGATGGAGTATAATCAACGTACGTACAGGGTGACTCACAAAGAAGGTGCACTGCAAGGCATGAGAGCTGGCAGATAGACTTGACTCCAATGGTCATATTGGTGAACACTTGCACGGCTGGTTGGTTCCAAGCCTTCTCGTGGCGTGGCTCGACAAGGGAGTCCTAAGCTGCACGAAACGGGCACTGCACTGAGGGTCATCATCAGTGGCAGATTGCATGCAACAAAGATAACGGCGAAGATTAGCGGGTAGTACCTAATGGACCATGTTTAGTCTCGGCAATCGCTTGTGAGAAACACAACCGTGTTCTTAGGCTGACTCGGCGGGGTTCACCAGCCTGAAGAGCAGTTTCATGGTTTTAGGCATTTGTTTTCTGCATGTACATCGCGATATATATATATATATATATATATGCATATATATACATATATATACATATATATATATATATATATATATATATATATATATATATATATATATATATATATATACATATATATATTCACCCAAGAGGTGAAGATGCTATAGGAGAGAGATCCACACAGCTGGTTTACGCTGATCTGTCCATGGCTACCTCCGTGCTGGGCACGTGCCATGAGCCGGGGAATAGTCCATGACGCCACGACTTGCTGACCCAGCAGCTGCCTGTTGCCAAGTAATTAGTCTGCCTGCTGTCATCATGCTGACCACATTGCCGGAGACGTCTGCGTTAGTGGAGCTCCTCACGTGTTCGCGGAACGGAACGGTGATGTCATTCCCATGTAGTCGCTAGTCTCGCTATGCCACTGCGCGACGTCCATGCCACTGTTTATTATCAGGGCTTCATGACTGATGGAGCAGATCTGCTACAGGGCACTGGGAGGCTGCCATTAAGGCAGTGGCAGACCAATTGGGGGAAGGCAAAGGGTCAGTTGCTCTCCCAGGGTTGTTTATTTTGTTGTGTGGCACACAAGAATAGCACCGGAGGTCGGAAACATTGTACTGGACCTACTAAAAAAAAACGCTGGGCCCAACAAAATCACACCGAGGCTCCTGAAAATTACATGGAGGGCCCAGAAATGTCATTCTAAAAAAAGGTGCTGGCAGCCACCAAAAGTTGTGCCGGCCCCCTGGAGGTCACGTTGTGGGCCTCAAAAGGTCGGCCCGTGAGCCAGGAAATCACGCCGTGAGCCTAACATTTCTGGTCGGGTGTCTGGAAATGACGCTGGGAGTCCAGGAAGTCTCGCTGGGACACCAAAACGTGTGAAGGGCGCTAAACTCGCGTTTGACCAACAAACGACGCTAGTCCGAAAAATGTAACAGACTGGGCCAAAACCGACCCCCCCCCGAAAAAAAAGAAGAATAATGTAAGGAAAATAATGGACGACCAAAATAATCGAAATATAATGGGCAGCTTGCGGCGCGCGAAGCAGGCCGAAAGTTTTAGGTTCAGCGTTGTGAAAGTCTCAAAATTTATCGTTTCATATGGGCATATTTTGGGTTTCTGAGGGGGCGGGCTCCCTTGGCTATGCCTCTGCTTTCTATACAAAGCCTATCAAGTATATGCTAAACCATTGCAAGTGGATCGGAGCCAGAAATGAGAAGATTTTGGTAAAACGCTGTAAAATTCGTTGAAATGCTTAAGCTGAACAGATTCGGTAAAATGTCCTTAGTTATCATTACAACTGTTGATATTTGGCAAGAGTACCTGCAGAATATCAACATGAACGATGCTCTATAGCGTGTCATCGGCGCCGATGATGCATCATTTACTCTGCACCCAAATTCAGATGCAACAAAATCACTGCCAGAACATAACAGCGTTCTATATTGTACCAACTGGTATATACGAGGTAGTCTAGCTTCATCGAATGGGTTAATAAAACCTTGAATACCATACACATAGAACCAGAAGTGATCACTCTTTCAGATGAAATCATTTTAGATCCTTCCCATTCAAAAATATATATAAAACATTGCATGCAAAATGAAGTTCCATAATGATTAAAATTTGGTAAACTATGTTTACACGGGTTACCCTTGAAAACCGCCCCTGAAATCAATAAACTATTGTAATGTTTTGGAAGGTCCTTATGACAAATGGAATGCGTGAGGCATGCGCCTCAATAATTTGAGCAACTTCAAAGGTTACCATACTGGTTGCATCAGCATGAATAACCTGTGAATGGCTTCACCAGAAATGATGGGACATGACATTTACCCGGTATTACATGGCCCATCGTGATTGTCGACTTACAACATAGCATTGCAAGGCTAGTGTATAATGGTCTACCGATACTGGGATCAAGCATTTCAGGGGAAATCAGACAAACACCTGGACTACATATCCATTTGGTCTGGAATCAGTGAGCAGATCACCGATGCCCGGAAGATTGGGTGCGAAAGCCATTTGCTGCTCAACAAACATCGCAATCTCACTCAAAAGCTGTGGCCCTAGGTCCACTTCCAGGTGTGAAGTATTCACTAATATAATACTGTATGTGATACATCTCGATGCACAATTATACTCCGGAAATGATCTCAGCGCAGGTCCACTCTTGGCAGCCAGGAATACTGCTCCGAATCGTGCCGGCTGGTTCCCGCGAACGTGGTCACCCAGCCGCGCATAAAGCACTACGGCGAACCGACCAGCCTACATCTGCGGCCCACGCCCGGCGGTTCCCGCGACTGGTGGCTGAGGGAGGCGGCAAGTGACGTCCACCCAGCTGTGTGCCATGTGCGGCGTCTGACTGACCGTCGCTGCCAGGAACGGAGAGCCGTGACGCACCGCACGTGCGTTAATCTCGCCCCTGTCACCCACTCGGCTGATGAATGTCCGGAGTCAGACGGCTGACGTGGCAGGGCCCGCTCTCGATAGCTCGTCATGGTTATCAATTTAATGCATTTCGATAGGGGCATTTGACATTCAATGTCGGCTGAACCGCTCCTATATTTTCCCTGGGACCTACATGGGCAACACACAGTCGATTTTGGCACGGTTTCCTCCATGTATCCCCGCCAAATGACATTCAGAAATGAACACACTACCCAAAATAACACCACCTAAAGTTACACCAATACGTGCATAATATCTGGCTTTCACGTTGTACACGCACATTCGTGACAAAAGGTTCGATTTGAAAATGACTGCACTTCTTTTCCTGATGTAATCGGTAGAGCCACTAATTTCACAGCAAAGCATCAGTACACATTAAATCATGGCAACGTCGCACGTTGAAAAGACGGATACAGGTGTGCTTATGGTGCATTACGCGAATTCGCAGACTCATCGAGTGTCTTCTCACGCTTTGCTCGGGCTTAGAACCATGAGCATCACGAGTCGAATTATGTCTTATAAAAACATCTACGTGTGGCCGTATATATATATATATATATATATATATATATATATATATATATATATATATATATATATATATATATATATATATATATATATATATATATATCTATACGTACGTATGCATGTATGTATGTATGTATGCATGTATGTATGTATCCATGTATGTATGTATGCATGTATGTATGTATGCATGCATGTATGTATGTATGCATGTATGTATGTATGCATGTATGTATGTATATATATAAATGGCTAAATGTATTTGACTTAATGAGCACAGGGTTTATGTTCTCCATGCCGACACTTCGTCATTTCACATGACATTATGAATATTCTCAGACTGTGCACGAATTTACACAGGTAATGCGTTTAAGTTATAACGATCATGTTCATATAGAAGAGACGGAGTCGTATGTATTTAAATGATTTTTTTTAATCGTCAGGCGAACACATACAAATGTCGGAGCAACACAACACATACATATGGACACTTCATTTCACAACACACTGAGAAGAGGGCTGCCGAACATATTTGGGCGCCATCACACCAACAAATTCAACAGGTCGTATATCACTATCGTGATGTTGGCTTCAGCGTCACAATAAGACACTTTGGCCCAGGGATCACGCATCATACAGCGACAAGGTACCTCCCGCTTTGACATGTCGATTTATAGTCGAGTCTCTTCCGCGTATGTATATGGCACCTACTATGTAAAGCCGTCTTGGTTCGTATGATCTGACGATGACAGCGGTGTTGTCAGCCATCTGTTGTCTCACTAGGCGTGCGTCGTGCGTCGTGTGTGTCAATGTGCGTCGTGTGTGTCAATGTGCGTCGTGTGTGTCAATGTGCGTCGTGTGTGTCAATGTGCGTCTGCGACCATCGCCCTGCAGGTGCATAGTGACACACCTGCTGAGTGAGGCTGTTGTCACTCCAGTGCAGTTGCTATCGGAGTGGAGCGCCTTCCTCAATTGTACATTTGTATTTATATATTACATTGGATTGCTTCAGCGATGATGTGTCAGATGATAGGTCGTTTTGCATAGGTGAACATGTGGGAACAAGTGAACAGGTTTTGTGTAACAGGTGGGGTTCTTATAAAAATAGTAATGTATTTAGTTAATTGTTAGTCAGTCTGAGGGGAGGGGAGTCTGAGTTTGGGAAATAACGGATCCATCTCGGGATGAACCGGGGAATCGGACGAGGGCCCAGGGAGTCTGGGGAGGAATACATTAGCGTTGAACGGTTCTTCCATTCCTTTCCAGACTCTCACATTGATATCTATATTAATCTCTCCATACATTCCCGTTCCTTTCCGAGCTCCTCGTCTACTCCCCAAACTACTCAATTCTTTCCTGGACACCTACGTTCTACGCCAAACTACCCGACTCCTGGTCAGACTCCACCAATCCTTTCCAGACTTCTCCGTTCCTGCTCAGCACCCTCATTTTTCCCCAGACTCAGCTGTTCCTCTCCAGACTCCTTGGCTCCTTCCCAGACTGATTCGCTTCTTCCCATACTCCCCCGATTCTGCATGGACCTTTCCTTTCTCCCCCGGGCTCCCGTTCTCTACCAGACTTCAGAGAGACAAATACCTTTTTTATCTATTCGTGACTTTCGACTAGTTTGCCTACTTCGCGGGCATCTATCTATTTGTAGGACGACAACATATCGATAGGCAGGTCTATTCAGGGCGCCTTGTAGTTGCTGTTCATTTCCAAAGTTGTTGGCAAGGCACAGCTCTGCCCACACTTGGTCTTCTAATACCAATCACCAACTTCATCACGGGTTCCCCGATATTTGTCTCCATCCTACAATATCTCCTCCTTCAGGCTTCCCAGGAGCATTTTGTTTATTTTAGTACCACGAAATTCATCATGGCTGTCGACGTCACGATTGATCTTCGCAGACAACTTCTTCGAGAATTCTAGTCAATATTTTCTTTAAAAAAGTTGAATGAAAGAGACCAAATTCGGGAACACCAGACAGCAACAGAAACACGACGGGTGTGGAAGGGCGGTGGATGGGCGGTGGGGTCGAGGGTCAATGGGGCGGTGGAGTCAAGGATCGGTGGGGCGGTGAAGTCGAGGATCGGTGGGTCGGTGGAGTCGAGGTTCGGTGGGGCGGTGGAGTCGAGGGTCAATGGGGCGGTGGGGTCGAGGATCGGTGGGGCGGTGAAGTCGAGGATCGGTGGGGCGGTGGAGTCGAGGTTCGGTGGGGCGGTGGAGTCGAGGGTCAATGGGGCGGTGGGGTCGAGGATCGGTGGGGCGGTGGAGACGAGGATCGGTGGGGAGGAGCCGAGGATCGGTGGGGCGGTGGAGACGAGGATCGGTGGGGAGGTGGAGTAGAGGATCGGTGGGGCGGTTGAGTCGAGGATCGAGGGGGCGGTGGAGTCGAGGATCGGTGGGGCGGTGGAGTCGAGGATCAGTGGGCCTTGAGGAGGGAGGTGTGCCGGACTCCGGGAGCCGACTGCTGGAGGGATGGTGTGGTGGGTTGGAGCTGGTGCCGGTCTGGGTGTGGGTTCAGGTGTTGAGGAGAGCTCCGCTGCGTAACTGCGCCCGGCGGTAGGTGCGGTGTGGAAGGATGCGGGTGTGTAGGTGAAGATGTCAGTGGTGGAGGATGTGGTGTTGCGAAGGTGCTGTCGTGCTGCTGTGTGCAGCACGCTGTGAGCTGTCGCATACCGACACACCTCCGACTCGTATTCCCACTTGGGGAAGTCGGGATCGGTGGCGGGATGCGGTCCATCGACATGGCCAAAACGAAGACAGCGGCGGCACCGTAGTATTTGTGCCTCATTGAAGACGTACCTCGTATGGCTTGTCACGTATGTGTACGTGTGATGGCAGCTGGAGTGAGTTACGTGAGAGAACTAAAATGTTGTGTGGCTATCGTGCCTCCCGTCTAATGTCGTCTACTGTGGCTTGGCACCGAGAATGGCTGTGGCGTCCTGCAGCGTAGCGATGATATCACGTAGTCCATTATCCAACTCTTGGTCGTAAATCTAGCCCCGGCTGGTGTTCAGTGTGCGATATAGTGTGAAGGATCGGCGCCAGCTCTTCTGAAATATGTGTGTCCAGTAGTGTTTGCTAATCGGCGCTGCTCTGTTCTGAACTATGCTATCGGTGGTGTGCGTGTTGGTGATGAAGCATGGTGAGTTGAAAATATACCGGAGTGTGTTTGCGAGTGAAGAACGATTTTCGTGTGATGTGTTCTGGCTCGGTATAGGATAGGTGCGTACTAGTTAGGCGCCTTTTTTGGTGCGGGCGATAGGCGCCGGTGTGGGTGTCATCGTGTTCAGGGTCGAGCCGGCCCCACCCGCAAGGTGTCCCTCCTTACTGAAATAATGCCCGGATTCATTACACAGCTTGACACAATTTTCTCCTTTTCATCCCCTCCCCGGCCACCAAGGCTCAGGACAGTTAGGTTTCCTCTGGGGAACCCAGAGGAAAACTTTCAATCCCTTTAATCGTCACCGTTAGGTTTCCTCTGGGAGTGAAGGTTAACTGTGGGACAGAGAGAACTTGAAAATTTGGTGTGGGGGGCTTTCTTTCTACAGTCCCAAGGGTGCTAGTCTAGGGTGCTTGGAGTTGTTGGTTCTCGATCGCTGTTTCTGTCGCTGCAGGTTTATTTTCTATGCCAAACCATTGACTTTCCTAGATCTCTTCGTACTTGCAGCCAGCCTCCTGTCAGAATGGAACACGGCCGGCGGTCTCAGGCCGACTTGCGACCAGGGCGTGTCGGGTCGCATCCCCTCTCTCTCGTCGCGCAAAAAAACCCCATGTTTTCGATTGTGTTCGGCTCCAGAGGGCAGGCCCTCCGACAAAGAGTTAGACACTTTTCAGTGCATTTGCTTCACATTGCCAATTCATGTCGTTTACTCATGCTCTAGTGTGGCCATACGCACATGGCTCAACCAGGGTGTTGACATCTCGTTCATCATACGCTGTTTTGTAAGATTTGTTTGGTGGACTAGTGTTTATCATAACATTCATTCAGTTCAGTTACAAGATCAGCTTAAGCTCGACCGGGACTTCTCTGTAGCAGTGTGAAGAGACACAAACTGAAAAGAATCACGATAAAACCACTTGCATCAGAGGCGGATACAGGGGAAACTGGAGGAATGTATCTCCCCTTCCCCCTCCACGGAAAGCTGACGCTCTTCTGACGGGAAAAGCACCCTTCCGGGGAAGTTACAGTGCCCACCCTCTCCCGCCACGTTGAGCGGGTTTTATTTCAGGCGGGTTTTATTTTCACTTTCATGGGAATAGGCGCCCCTTTCAGAAAAAAGCACTAACCTGAGAAGAAAAGGCGCCATTTTAGCGTGCTGAAATGCACTCTCACCACTCATATAATCAAATGCACTCATGCATTCTCAACGAATTTTCGTCTACAGGGATTTTCTCAGTGATGTCCCTCGACGGGAATGACATCCCTCCCGACGGGTACCCTCCCACCATGCAAATACCAGGAACCGCCACTGAACTGCATCATGGGTCTTTGCACTGCGATGCATCACATGAACAATCATATTAATTTCTAACAACATGGTAAAACATTTCTGTCGGTTCAAATCATTGTTCTTCCTCGTGTGGAGAGTCTCGAAGTTGGCTTGCGCGAGAGTGAGGCGCTGCCGGATGTTGGCGTGGGTCACGTCCGCCCAGGTAGACGCCACCAGCATACGGCGGCGTTCGCCCAGGTAGACGCCACCAGCATACGGCGGCGTCCGCCCAGGTAGAGGCCACAAGCATTTGGCCGCTCATCGATAGCCCCCGAGTCCTGCCCAACGGTGAATCGCGGGGTACGGCGAACCAGCTGTTGCCGAACCAGCACTCGCTGTCCGAAGCGTGCTCCCGACAGCCACCATTCCGTCCGCAGCTTTCTTCAGAAAGCTACTTTGAGTAGTGATGGATCCATTTACCGAGCAGGATGCGTCGCCAAATGGATCGTACTCGCAATAGAATAAGTCACCAATCGTACACCAATAGAAAGGGCGCCGCAGGCCCTTTCTATTGGCGCTCTCGATTATAATCACGACTAGCTAGAGCCGGCTGTCGAGTGAAAGGGTATATAGGTTTTGCCGACTTGACGTTTGGTGGAAGGCGGAGCTTGTCTTATACTTGTCACGAGACCGACGCGTCACCACTGAACCACTGAGTGCTTTCGATCACATGTTAAGCACTACGACGCAAGATGTGGAGCCATAACCTGAATGAATGGGCGGGTGTTCTATGATTGTTTTTCAATGTGATAGCCTGACGACGTATTTAGAGGGGAGGAATTACGCCATGCTACCCTTGGCGTCATGACGCTCCTCGGACTTGCGTGCGGTGCTCCTCCAGGACCCTGGTGGAGTGCGGGGACTCGTCTGATTTTGAGGGAGCTGTGTTTTGGCTAGTGTGGGAGCCATAATCAATGCCGAACTAACTCCCGCCCCTGCAGGAGGGGAAAAGCAATGGGGAAGGTTACTTGTCTTCGGGGACGAGGGCCGTGACCCTTACAACGAATCTCCGCTGGAGTAGACCCTCTTAAGTTTTACTGCCCAAAACGTCGCTGTTCAAAATAGTGGGATCGGTGTGTGGGTGATTCTCGTGCACCCCCTTTTGGTAAACTAGTGGCATTTTGCTGGTGTAGATCGGCCATGGGTGTGCTCAGACATTCAGACGGGGAAATGTGGCATGGCTTCAAAGGGCTCTGAGGCTGATACCGAGGGGATGGGGTAAAACCAACCGGAGGGACGCGGACTTGGCCCAGATTTGATTGAAAATGGGTGCTTTTGGTCGGAACATTCCAGACGGTGGGTGCCAATGGCGTGCTTAGGAGCATTGGATCATGTCCCACTCGGAAGTGGTGGTTGCCCTCAGACGGCCCGGCTGCGTCTTGGTAGTGGTGGGTACACTCGAGAAACCCGGAGGGGCACCTAAAGCCGGTGTGATGAGTACCAATACCTCCAAACGTGGCATGGTCCAACACCCTGATATCTCCATCACTCTCAGTATTCCGGTCTTTCCATCTATTAGTCTCTCCGTCTCTTTTCTTCTTTTTTTCTCTCTCTTTCTCCCCCTATGTCTCTCTCCCTCTCTCTCCCTCTTTCTCTTTCTTTCTCTCTCTCTCTCGCTCCTCTTTACATTTTCTACTACCTTAGTTTACAATCTCCATTCTTAGCGTTCACTAGCCTTTTGGAAATACCGGAGTCAATGCATCCAATTAGGAAATCTGAAGTGTAATCCGACAGACTAGCAGGTGGCTGGCTATGCTATTCATAGTAGGAAAGCTCGACGGGTAATATATGCAATTCTGCAAGCAAGTGTGGTGTTTTGCACTGGCATATCTGCATGCTATTGGGCCCCACGGACATGTAATTAAAAGGATGATAAAATGCATCAACACACATCTTCAGGTTAAAGCAGAAAGTAACATCAAAATGAGTTCATGTATGATGATCATTTTGGATTTAAAGATTGGTAAATCCTAGTAGAATATAAGTATGCATTTATAAGTTTTGTTCCCTGTAAATAGCATTCCAAGGTGTAGAAGCAAATGCTTGACAAGCTCCAATTCAGTCTTTCTTTTCTGTTCTGTTCTTTGATGCCGTTTATAACAGATGACATTGATTGAATTTCCACTCCCATGCTGAGGGATCGGACAAACGCCCGATATGACGAAATCGCGCGTCATCAGCGCGGGCAGTGCGACTCAGCATAAACATCTGCGCAATTACGGCTCGTGCTGAAAGGCCGGATGACACCGGCCTGGATTAGACTGTCGCCAACGGCCTATTGGAACGAGAAGAGAGTTCCTGCAACTCAGCAGCCCTTCCTTCGCCAATGTTAATGGACTTCCACCGGTGGAACTGTAACTCAGCAGCCCTTCAAAAACATTCGCATTCGATACATTCCAGTGGTCGGTGTCCGGCTCGTTAACGGCTTTACCAATGGTTTGTCATACGCCGAAAACCATGCCCTTGCTGCTATTGCTCGCAGACCTTCGACATCCTTGCAGTGCATTACTCACTTGCAGCAAGTGTCCATTGGTGTTGTGTCAACATCCTCAACCTGAAGGAACATGTTTGACTCATACTTGCCTTTTGAGAACTTTTCAACATCCTCAATGAAGACGAGCATGTCTGTTTCAGGTATGCCCTCCAGATATCGCCTCAACAAGGATGAGCATACCTAAATAATTAGGAATAGTGGTTGAAAAGACGAAATGCAATTATAGTTCAAGTCACGAGACTGCGCAAACTGGCAGAGGGGTGGTGCATAATAGACAAGGGTATTTATTGCCTTGTCTGCAATTTCAAATAAATGTGCCTGATAATAGGACCCATGCTGCCCATGCACAATGCATATCCTTGTTTATGTTACTCAAGTACAAGGTGTTTCCATCTATGTGTGGGCGGGAGAACTGCTGGCCGTCAGAAAGGATCTGGATCATAATATGACCATGTCTTGCAACGCCCCTTGTTATGCGTTATGAGCGGACATAATACCAGTGGCGCTGGCTGATCTGGTGATGGGTTTGTGAAGGACCACCCTCAGGGTACGCTTGTTATGATTAATGCCACATTCTAGTTTCTGGAGGAAGTACAAGTAATTTGCAATTGTCAAATTTGGACAACATTGAAGCGAGCTCTCTTGGGGTGTGTAGTTAGTTAATTATCAAATCATTCCACCAGGTCACTTCGCCCGCAATGTAAAATGGGAGCAATTGGCCACTCAACATCTTGTAATGAAAGCGCGTCATGCATCCTCTGTGTGATGTGCGGACAATTTCCAATGTTCTTACCTAAAAGAAAATCGAACGTGCTTCGTTTGGTATCATCTTGAATAACTTGCATGCATTTTTAGTCATGTTATTTTTAGACTCAATTCTATAATTTGTGTTTCAAATTGTCACATTGCATACCTTTGAACTGTATAACAAATATTCTAGATTAGCGAATTAATTCCAAATTGTCGTCAACTAACTGGTATATAATGAACTGGCGTCTCATGCCATACTAGACTAGTTTGATACATTTTGATACAATAAACCCATCCATATACAGTTCTCACCTTTTCGCATGAAGCTTTCTGGCATGATTGAGGTTCTCGAATGGTTCCATGCACGTCAAACGCCGACAGTAGTTGCTCAGAGGATTCGTAGGGCCGCCGAGCGGTGGCACGAGAAAAAAAGTTCCAGCCTTGATCAATATAGACCAAGCAACATCGGCTCTGCCACGCCAAAGTGGTGTCGGAGAAATTCGTGGTTGTAGATGCATTCTTTCCATTCAACGTCCATATGTGCAATGCTCTTAAACAATATCGAGAAATCCTGTCGGCATTATTTTCAATGGTGGCAGAAATCATACCAGGCATGTCAATATTCAATCGAGATTCGATATTATCGACATTCGATATTCGCCTAAAACTGCTTCTTGGACATTAGCCTCGCAACACAGACGACGCACAATGGCATCAAATGGTGGATATTTATTGGAAGAATTGCATGATTGACATGAGTTGAACAATGCCAGAAAGCAATGGTTTCAATTATATTTTGGTATAACGGAATTTTGAAGAATGTTTTTAGTCGATCGTAATATACTTGGAGATGATAATTTGCTTCCTGTTTGCGATATTCGAAGCTGCATTTTGGATATTTCAGTCGGTTTTGACATTCGTATGACATCAATAAGCTTAAACTCTGTCAAACGGGGAAAACATGGCTGAACTATCGCTTGGAGGGGTCATGGGTTTCATGATGAGAAGAGGTTCTGGATGTTGAGCATCCTCGACCAACATGTTTTCCTAGCCATGACCAGGACTCTAATGAACCAAATATTCCCTTGCTTCTTACCATTACATGACGTACAATTGAAGATGAACGCAAGTTTCAAACCGGTGTCTTTCATCCCATCCGTTGGCTACTGACAAAATTATTCACGAATGGCGCAACTGCGTCATAGCTGTATCAACGCCTAATTATTGGTAAAGGTCTTAATTTTATGTTGAGAAAGTAGTGAACGAAGTTTCTTCTTCTTGTGTTGTTTTTGTGCTTCACGCCAGTAAAGCATACTTACGTTCGAACATTTAGGTCAGAATTCTTCGTCCGAAATCCACATAATCAAAAATGAAGTTGTAAAGTTCTGTAAACAACTTGGCCACCGGCCTCGTACTTTTGATCCCTATCAGTTCAATGTGGTTCCAATTTGACCATTGGAACTTACTTGCACCTCCTGTGGACACTATAATATATCATTCATCATAGCAAGCCCACTCTGGTGGTGTTCCTTCACAACAGGGGTAAAAAACCATCAAGTTGGTCGCCGACCAAAGCGAAGCAATCTTGCGTGGCCTCGTACCCAAAAAGCGTACAAGGAGGTAAAGGAGCAATATGAGCATGTGGCACTTTGCCTTCGAATAAAAATTCGTTGCTGCTCTTTGGTTGTCCTCCACCCATGAAGGACCGTACACACGGAAGATAAACCATGCATTAATTCCGACCAATATACCCGGCCCACTAGCAGTTAAAAAAAAGTTAAATTGTCTATGACAAAGAGCCTTCGCCAGGCCCCATCATATCGGCTATAACAAAAACTAGCAACATATGAAATGTCGTGCCCAGCTAAATCCGCCTAAGGCGGCTGTAATAAATTCACTCAGAAATTTTGCATTTTCACTCTGGGGCGCCAGGACTAATATCTATTTTGTTTCTAATACCTATGTTCTCTAAAATCAACATTTGAGTGCTAAACAAACTTGCAGTAGCTAGGAGTCATACCTTACAAAAATAATCCCAAGACAAATCCCAGATCCCCAAGCTTCGCTTTGGGACAAAGTGGACCACCCCTTAGAATGCAGCCTATTGTTTGCAGTGGCAGATCCAGTTCCATTTTCAAGGGCGCCTGGGGGGTGGGGTAGGGTGCAGAATTTGAAAAATGCTGTAAAGCATATAGCCTGTGTGCTTGGGGCACCCCAGACAGGTTCTGGAGGAGCTGGAACGATTTTATTTAGCACTGGGGCGCCTCCAATATGTAAAGGGGTAAGCATTTAGTGTTATACCATGTGAATTACTGTGCCAAAAATGCCATCACCAAAATATTATGCTGAAGTCAAACACATTTGGCAATCATAAGTGGTGAAAAGGCACCTTTTTCAGGGTGTTATGGGTTCTACTAAGGTATGTGTTGTGGGTCATATGGAAGTTAAACAAAAATATTGAGTCAAAAATTGTGCAGCATTATTCAACCACGGAACCATAACAATATAAGTTGCACAGAAATTGATCAGCACCTTATACACCAAGTTGGGTCACACTTTTTTTTGTCAATTTGGGTTACCTAACCTAACCCAGCCATAGGGCCACAGGGTGAAATGCACACCAAAGGGCAGAGCATGTTTAGCTGACTATTGCAGATAAGAAGTATGTGGTGCCGCATATGTTGCAAACTTCCCCAATTTGGAAGAATTGGTTATTTATCCATCACATTATTAGGCTTAAATTGTATGGCAACAGGTACATCACAAATCAAAGTTAAACAAAAAAAACTTTAATAAACATAGCACCACAAACGTTTCAGCAATGAAGTGTCCTGTTTACTGTGGGTAATAAAATGGAAATTTATGGAAACAGTGTGGTTTCTGAAATGCATGTCTCCATAGTATTGAAACCTTAGAAGCAGGTGAACCTAATACTGAAAAACGACCATTGTTGCCATATTCAGCAGTACTGCATTCCACAAATTTTTCCAAGAACAGATGAATGCACAAGTGCTGTAAAACATCTGAACAATCTATAAGTGCCTGTGGACCTATGCACTGCTGCAGATGTGCATTCAGCACTGGATGGATCCAGTGAAATTGTGGTTGTTTGGTCTGTCTGTTCACCATCACTTCACGTCCATGAGAGTGTGGGCAGAGGAGCCTCTTCCCTTACACAGTGAGCAGTGTCACCAGATAGGCCGGCTTGAAGCACAAATTATTGCAATCAGGAACAGTAAGAATACAATTGCGCAATTTAGATTTATGTGATCAGCCAGGGGTGGATCCAGGAGGGCCAATTTGGTCATGACTCCCTAAAAGCAAAAAAGGGACCTAGCCTGTCTTTTGACCCACTTCAAAGGACATCAGTACTTACATCTCCAGACAGCATGTACCACACTGCTCCCTCCTCCATCCCAGGATCAAAACATGGCATACATGTGGCCTAACTAGACATCACACCCCCCAGGATTGGAACATTGAATACCAGCAGGGTCCCATCAGACATCACTTCCCCTAGAATGACATCAGCTGGGACCCCAGTACAGCATGGGCCCACCTAACCCAAACTGGGTCCACCCTGGGTGGCTTTCTGGATCCACCTCTGTGACCAGCCATCCCAAAATCATTATGCCTAGTTGAACTTGGTAGCTAGGTTGTAAAAGACTAGCAGTGCCACATGTATCCAAACCCTATCAATATTAGGAGTCATTCATTTATATATTGAAAGAAGCATGGCCTATTTAGATAGGGAAATAAGCATCCTTTGTATTTTGCCACTTTTCCCTCTATGATTATATGTATTGCGATTACTTTCGTTTCTGGCTCATTAGTGGGTACATACCTGTGCCCCTCATCCAGCTAGACCACTGGCAACTTGTCCCCAGCTGTCTATCTGATGGATATCCCAGCTTCTTGGGCCCACAATCACCATGTTGCTTTGTTGTGTGCCAATACATGCATTGTTCAGAGCCTGCCAATGTGCACCCATCATACCCCCACTTGCACACCTTTCTTATCCTCTTTTTTTGCTGTCTTCTCACCATCACCATCATCAACCATCTGCACTTCTTCTGCTACTCCAAAGCCCAACTTTGTTTGTTTCGTTCTGTAACAATTGGGGCACAACGTGAATAAACCCATGCAAGATGTAAGATGGAGCAAATAATGAAAACCAATAAATGATCCCAAATTGGAGCATGGAGACAGCCCTACAGCATTCCTGAGCGTCAATGGTGGATAGCTGGAACAAGCCCCCATTGGGCAAAGCTTAAAGCAAATTTGAATGATTTTTAGAGCAATCCACAGTATGTCCTCACAAAACTAATTCGTGATGCTTTCTTGCTATTCTGGCTATTATGAATACATACGATTTTGGGGCCGCTGGCATCCATACTTTGACCTGGAAACTGTCAACAACCATCTGGTCATGCACAGTAGGCCTTCAGTGCATGTATTTTACACTTTTATTGTGTTAAACACCAACACTGTCAATGTATGGGAAAGTGGGGCAAAGTGGACCACCCTCTCTCCTGCCATAGCCTTTTACCTCAGCCAGATTTAATTTGCCTTGTGGAAAGACCCTTGGAGTGTGCATGTCTTTGGCTATTTCAGATCTTGTCTTAAGCTTTAATCTCGTGTCATGATTTTAAAATGTTGTTTTTCCACTTTCTGGTACATTTTTTTTTAATAAACAGGAATTTGTAAATCTTAACAACTAGGCAGGACTGATTTTTGTTTCTAATACCTATGTTCTCTCAAATCAACATTTGAGTGCTAAACAAGCTTGCTAGGACAAGCTAGGAGCCATACTTTACAAAAATAATCCCAAGACAAATCCCAGATACCCAAGCTTCGCTTTGGGACAAAGTGGACCACCCCTTAGAAAGCAACCCATTGTTTGCAGTGGCAGATCCAGCTCCATTTTGTGAGTTCAATAGATGGTCGTAGCAACCCACAAAATATATTACATTTGTCCCATATTGCTTTTTGGAATTTGCTTCAGATTGATAATCATATAGTAAATTTCTACCTCCCTGGACACGTCTGTGCCATTAAAGTGCAGCTCCGTTTGCTGAAATTGCTTGCAACTCCTATTTCTAAGACAAGCTACCATACACAAGTCACAAAATATGTCCCTTGAGAATTGCATTAAACACAAATGGCGTGCAATGGAAATGGTCCATTTTGGCCCACAATTTTTGAAAATATACAAGTTGAGGTGCCCTCATTGAGCAAGGATTTCTCAGTTTTTTAAATATAAAATCCAGATAAAATTTCCCCCTTAAAGAAAGGATCACAAGGCATTGGGCTCCATCAAAATGTTGGTCATACTTCCATATGACATCTCATCTTGGAGTTACAGGACGTCAAACCTTAGGTGTTCTGCTTTGCTCCACTCTCCCCTACCCATGGTTTGTGAGCCTTAGAAGTGTGGGGCCTAGAAGTGTTGTGAATTTAAGCCAGCTTAAATAATACTAGGCCACTGTATGACATGAATTCAATTTAAGTCGGATTTTTTCCATCCCTATGTTGAATGTCACCATTAATGTGGCCTACTCTTCCCTGATCGTTTACACACCTGTTCAGAAACTCTCATTTGGGGGATTCACTAGGTGGAGCATAACTCATGCATTTACATGGGGAAATAAGCATAACATGGGGGAGAGCTGGTTAAAAATTAATCAAATTAGTGTAACTGGGTCAAACTTTTCAACTTTCAAAAATTAAATTTACCCACAGATTATGTTGCATTTGGATGTGCTGATCACCAGTGGCAGATCTACAGGGCATGTTTAGGGAGGGCAAATGTTGGGGAGGTAAATGTGAAAAGCTGACAAAAGTGCCCAAAACACCGATTTTGATCAAACAAATTGGCGGTTTAGTGGGGGGGGCAATTGTCCATTTTGCCCTAATATAGGGTCCACCACTGCTGATCACAAATATGTTTTCACTTAAACAACTTTCAGCTACATCAAATCAACCTTGAAGTTTATGCTGCGGTACAGCTTTTCCCCATTTACTAACATGGCAGGCAAATGGTCCAACAATGCACCAGACACTGTTGTGAGCACCAGAGATAGGTAGGCTCAGTGGAAAATTTTCCCTGGTTTGATATGGAGGGGGCAAGGCTGACAAAAATTCCAGAAACATAGGTGAGAAAGTAGGTGGAGAATGGTTGGCAGGATGTTCGACATGATAAGAAGATGTTAAAAGTGCCAGCACTATTTCTTTAGATTGGTCAAAAAGAGAAAACTTAGTGCGACCTGTTTCCATTATAAATCTTTATCAAGCACTCAAGCATCAAGCACTCAGTGCCGGAAAATGATTTATCATAGAAACTAGTCACACTAAGTTTTTCTTTTTAACCAATATAAAGATCTAATATTGGCAGCGAATCACTTCTAGCATTGATATCATGTCAAACATAGGTGGTTACTATTTTTTCATATGGCCTACCAATTGGGGTGGATGGTTATTTCCGCCCCACCACCCACCAACTTGTATGCAATGCCTGGAAGGAACGTACAGCAGGTAATGCCTCTTTCTTGGATCATTCCTCATACCAGAGATGATCTCAATGAATTTGAATGGGTAAAAATTGAGCCCAACTGTTTGACTTGAAGTTCACAAAAATCAGCATGCATATCGCCCGGTTATCTACGGTGCGCTCAGAATTGAACGGATGCATCAAACCACTTGAATTTCAGTACTGGCACAGGCTTTTGCCACCTTCAGGTACCTACCTCTACAGATGAAATGATCAAAGCTCGATAAAAACAGGTTTCCACTCCGATCGTATCCATTCACTAACAATTAGGCAACCACTTCTGTTCGTTTCACAAATGTTCGCTTCAGCGATTCCCTCCTCACATCATTCAAAATCTGAATCTCTTCTTTCCCAGCTCAGCTGCCCTTTCCCGACTATTTCCTGTTGCTAGTTCCTACTAAGACCCGGCGGGACGACCAGCCTGCGACCATTTGTCGGTGATTCTCGCCTTTTTGGGTCCATTGACTTAGCACGGGTGGTCTCCTTGCGACCACCGAGAAACGCCGACGGGCCGCGGTGGCCGCTGTGGATATCTGGTATTTTTGGTACCGTAAATCTTGTATGTTAAAAATATATGCTAGATTGTTAAGATGTGCTAGACTAGTATTTGAAGGGCAGCTTTTTCACGTTAGAAGCACACTTACGACAGGGCTGCGTTCATGGGCTGCAGTCTGCGGAGTTTGATCGGAAAGAGCCCAGAAGAGGTGCCACTTTTTAAAGTATAACAATCCGGCGAATGGAAGCAACATAAAAGCACGTCGCGTACCTTGATTTCTTGGTTTTTGCGTGTGTTAGTCTTCGCTGTTGGTCTCTCAAATCAGCTTAACCTTACCGTGTGTCGTCTCCGACGACGTCGGCAGATCGGTGACTTTTTACCCCTGCTTCACAATGCCACCATCAGAGTGACACCACCAGTAGTATTTCAGCTCACGAAGCCTAATGTCAGTCTTCTTTCCCATTTATATAGCAGGCCATACACTGAATTAAGTTTTCCTGTTTGTTTAAAATAGTAGACAACTATCATAAAACACTGGTTTCTTCTGCGCTTGCATCGCCTGGGGTGCTGGCATCATGGTGGCGATCGTTGTTTGGCGTGTCTTCGTGCGAATAAAATGAAGCAGGTGCCGGTTCCCGTCACCGGCCTGGAAACAAAGCACACGGCGACCTGCCCACACCCGTCCCGATAGTGTCTCCCTGTTCGCAATCGGTGACAATGGCGGAGCCTTTCAGCACCGTAAGACTACCAACTGATACCGCCTCTGGGACGTGAACACTGCGATTGGTGTTGCCGTCATCACGTGACACGTACGTCACCAGCAGACGAGTGCCCGGTCTGCCATCACGCTGTGGTGTCCCGACTATTTTCGGTGACGTCGGCGTGTGGCTGTTACGCAGTATGGCACCGTAGTGACAAACGGTACCAACGCACGCCGCATGTATCCCGCCGTCATCGTCTCAAAATGGCTCTCCCCACAACGCGACGTAATCCTACATGACGCTAGGATACCACGGACGGACGATATCCTGGCAGTCAAAAGTCATCTTGACAACCGACCAATTGACAGGGAGCTAAATAAAGCGAGCTCAATAAAGCAGATGAAGGGTAGCTGGTCCGCTGTTTCATTTTCCATCCTAATATAACTGGACTAGTGCGCAGTTAATACGCAGCCATGACGACCAGTACCACAACACACACTTATTGTCAAGACACTAATAGCTCGCGGACTATTGAGTCGGTCAGAGGCACAACGGTACTAGCTCGGCGGACTAGATGGGCAATGATGATTTTCAAAACCTCTACTAAATCACATCTTTGATATATATCTCACCTTGTACCGAAATCGTACAGTAAGCAGGAAATAGTACCAATTTAGCATATTTTACAACATGATTAATTAACCGCAATTCAATTTTGAATTTTCTATCGGGTGGCATGACGAAGATCTTCTGAATGAGCTCTGCTAGACACAGCAAAGTACTCCTTAACCTGCTCCGTCTTGATGGTAGGGGTTATTGTACGCACTCAAAAGTTGTCAGCTTTTAGTGATGAAAAACAGCGTCAAAATTTGGCATATTTTTTGCCATATGAATTTGGCATGTTGTATGAAGATTTTGAGATCAGGTCGTCTACGGTCAATGAATCAGTCAAGGTCAAGTAACATCACCTCCAAAAATATTCAACCTGTCGTCACGTTTGATCCGATAAAGATATTTAAATACAACTGAGCGTTTCCCTATTTTTAGGGATGCAGAAAAACACAAAGAAGATTTTCGATTGCAGTGCAGTGCAGAAAGTTGCAGTGCAGACGCATTGCGCTCATGTTTGCAACTTGACACCACCCATACTTGCAGCCTGGTGCAAGGCAGGACGGGCCGGACGTCGGTAGGGTGCCGAGTTGGCTTCCGCAGACTCGGCTGGCGGCGGGCGGCCGGCACACGCGTTTGAGGAAACGAATTTGAGCTTCGGTTATGTCGATTTTTACCAGTATTGTGGGATAGGGCACGGGTGAGGATTGGATGTTAGGAGCTGAGACAGCTATTATGGACATACTTTGCAATTGGACATTAGCGCAACAGAAGGTATGAACATATCGAGCCCTACATAAAGATTTAAGGGAAGTACGATTTGAAACATATGTGGGCCTACATCTTAACCCGTCTCTCAGCGCCGTCTGAGAGGGAGGAGGGTATTTTCACTCCATCAGGTTTTCCGCGGATAGTAAAAAATAAATAGTAAAAACATTGCACGTCAGCGCGCCAAAATTTGGCATACCTATTCCCACATCAAGCTGCTATTTTGCGTGGAAATTTTGAAGTCAAGCCATTCACGGTCCCCGGGCTAGTCAAGGTCAAGTAAGGTCACCTGCAAAAATGTTCAGCCAGTCGTTACGCCTTAACGGGTAAAGTTATTTGAATGTCCTTTCAGCGTTTAATTATCTTTATGGATGCAACGAAACGCACCAGAAGAATGTTTGAACTTTCGCGTTCTTATAATTTATTTATTTATTTAATTATTTATTATAGCTAGAATCCAAAATTCTGGCTCAGGTAAGCGAAGCTTACCTGAAACCAGAATTTGCATGAGGCGAAGCTTACCTGAAACCACGTCTTTCGGTGTGTTTTATGAATCCGAGACAGAAAAAAGTATTTAAGAATTAAACTAAAAATTGAGCAACATAAAAAAACAATTGACATATTTGGGTGGGCGAACATTTTGGCACAATGCCAATTTCGTCTTTCTATTCTGATTCCGATTAAGTATTTTTTCCGACATTGAACTTCACAGAACATGCATGACGTCAACCGTGACCACATAAACCCCCCTAGTAGGATGTTGGAGTGGTTTTAGCCGTACTCGTCCAGCGCTTTCCAATGAGAAATCTTTCGATTTCGTGCGACATTTGGTTTGGAGATTGGAGGGGTATATAATGAACCCATCCTGAGACGGGGTGTGAGGATCTGACCGGAATGACGGGTAGGGTTAAGGTATTACTTCCAATTTTAATGTTATATCGTTCAATCCGTCGCACTGACAACGAATGATTTCGTTCAGATTCCTACACATTAATTATCATCATCATATTACATTGTTGCAGGAAACCCACTCCAATATTGAAAACGATAAAGTTTTGGAAAAATAATGGGTATGAGACATATCCTTCACTTATGGTGAAACGAAACCTGATTCTGATATAGTGCCATTCCTTCGTCTTTTCCTGAAACTGGCCTGTAAGATGGAAAATGTTTTGTGGATGCCAAAAGAAGCTTATTAATCGCTAAGCTGATCTTTGAATGTCCTAGAGGAAAACCATTGGAGCTGTGCGCATCAACCCAACTTTACAATTTAGGTCAAGTCTTCTATTTTACCATCTTTCTCACATTCGCTGAATGGATTGCTTCGAAATGAATTAAATCGCATGCATATTCGTTCGTCCTCTTACGGCTGACATCACAAGACTTGTTACTTGGGCTGATGTGCTTAAGCTAACATTTTTTTTATCACATATGCGTGCGCCTATGCCAGGTTAAGCGAGCACGAAGGAAAGTTGTCAATATGCCAACAAGCGTACATAATTTTGTACTGAAGCAATATCTACAATAACGCATTGATGCAGTCTACTTCGTTTGCTCTTATCAGGATGCGGCAGGGGCGACGGTTGCATGCGACCATTTCTTATTTTTTGGGGTAGGGAAAGCATTACACAAAACCATTCCGGACTTAGCGCACTTTGGCTTGATGTGCATTAACCTCCGCCCGTGTGAGGGCTATGAGGGGTTAGGCGGGTGCCAATGCATCCCGATTATTATTTTTCGCTACTACTGAAGACGTGGGTGACAGATATAAAAAAATTTTTAAAAAATATTTTTTTAATAAAGGGTAAAATAATTCAAAATATTGGTATATATGATGGGACCATCTATTCCTGACTTCATCAAAATAAAAATAAAAATGCCTGCTCAGATAACTACGCTATGACGACATCAGCGGAAATATATCTGTTGTTATCGCAAGTGTGAATTATCGGCAATCAAAGTCATTTGTTGCCCACAAATACCAAATGTTGGATACGGTAAGATGATAGACATATAAGCTAATGTGCATACACGGCTTGTTTCTAAAGTGATTGAAGGTTGCTGACGTATTTGGACCTGGGATGATCATTTTCAGCTTCCGATCTATTCGGAGTTTAGGCCGCGATAGATGGACTGAGAGATTTGGTTGGTTGGTTGGTTATTGGAGTTTAGGGGTGCGTCGACTGCATCGGTCATTCAGCGCAAATATTATCGTCAGTCAAACAGTGAACAAAAGTCAGTCGGACTGACGTGTCACGAGGTTAAGTACAAGTGATACCTTACCATGCTACGATTCTCATTTATTCCGGTATAAAAGCCGGTAAGTGAATATATCACAGTGTAAATCACATAAAACTTGATTTCTGATAAGAAACGGAAGAGCCGTCCCGATTGAACAATTGATGACTGGTCCCCTAGCACTTCCCTAGGCGAGAGAAAGGTACGTCCAAAATGACGCCTTCACTCATGGTTAAGTCTGCTGCGGGCAACCAGTACGTGAGTGAAATTTTCGGGATGTTCGGACTTCGGGTGTTTCGCACTGCATGAATTTAGAATGCTAAACTCAACCATAAGCCCATGGCAGTACTAATCATATTTCAATTTAGGTCTGCACATCCCATGAGAACGAAACAATCGGTTCTCTATTCCAAAATGATCAGAGCCAAGTAATTCGGTCGAACAAAAAGGCCCAGCTCAGAACATAGTTTAAGAACACTGATCTATATTGACAACGTTTTATCTAGAAGGGTAGATGCAATCCATAAATCACCAGGTATCTCCTATATCAGTGAGGGACGCTCCAGTGCCAGTCAGGCTGTCCTCATTTTCCAGCGATTGTCTCATATGTCAGTCAGACGGTTTCCTACGCCGATCAGGGGGCCTCCTATGTCCGTCAGAGGCCTTCTGTATCGGTCATGGTCCTTGTCTCTGTGAGGAGCCTTCATGAGGAGCCTTCTGTGTCAGTTACCTCTTGTGTCGGAGAGAGTCGTTCCTCGTCGGTCTGAGAGTCTCCCGTGTCCCTCAGCAACACAATTTTTATGGGGGATTAGTGTGAACTTCCAGTAACTGAGTGGAAGTATTCAGGGTCATTTTTTATCTGTCACTTCGTTATCTGTCTTCAATTTGTATGAAGCGGGAAGCGCAGCCACTTCTGTTCATGCAGTTCCATCAACCTCATAATTGACATTGACTGATGTGGCAGGAAACATCATGAGGTGTGGGGCTGCTGTAGCCGACAAGGAACTTCTGATTTCTTGCGGCGTGATCACTACTGAGTATACCACTGCTATTGATAACGTAGGCGAAATAACTGAAAAAACTAACAAGTATATTTCTGAAACATAACGCAGTGGTGACGATTTCTTTATCATTCTTTGGGCCGACATGGTGAATAGGTCTGGCGTTTTCAAATGTATGAATTGTGATTCCTTGTCAGGTGCTAGGGTCACGCGACTCATAATGTACCTGGCCAGGCATGTCAGTACTGTCATCAGACATGCATGAAACAGGGTAAGGGGACACAGCAGGAGTACCTCTGACACTGCCAAAATGTTGTACACAAACTGCATACATAATAGCCAGGCTGGGAAGAATGCCTGAACACTGCTCCTCGTGTTTGTCAGCAGACCATCCTCAAGATGCTGATTCGCCTGTCAAATACAACGTGGCATTCAGCGACCAATTCGACGGCCGATTCGGGACAATGTTCACGATTTGCGTTTGAAGTTAGAAATGATCACGAGTGTCATTTGAGTCAGTAGAATCAGAAACCATGAAGAAAAGGTCGTGCAGAGGAGAAAAGAGGAAGGTACCTTATATGACTGCAACAATATGGGATTGACTGCTTTTGTCTCCAGTTCTACCAACGAATATGCAACTATCACCACCAACGATACCCTGCCAACGATGCGCAACTGTTCGTGGGCAAGCAAATGTATTCTAGGAATATGAATGTTTGACCTTCTAGTTATGATCTAGATTGAGATGGATAAAGCAGGGCTAGATACCTACAAAATGCTTCTTTGGTATGTGTGCCCAAGAAATACGAAGGACACATCAATGATTTAGTCAACATGTCATGCAGATGATAGCCACCGGCGAATCAACGACTATCTGACTTCTGTAGATTTCCCCAAATTATACAAAATGAAAAAGCTCCTGTAATAGTCGTAATACAAGTGAAGACAATCTATATATGCTTAAAGTCATGATGAAGAGCATACCTCCTTCCGCTTCTGGATTTTCGAAGGAATTTTCCCTTTTCTTCTGGCCAGACCTGGCGAACATGATCGTATGTTACATAAATGAAGCAAAAGAAAGGGGATGTTTTCATAGCGCACCGTCGTGGAGTGACAATATTAATAACAAACAGGATGATTAGCGGAGTATTAAGAATATACAGGGTTTCCTACTAGATAGTTTCTATAATGGTGGCTTGGGCCGTGTCAAATATAATTAGGAGTGTCATGAGAAGTACGTGAATAATGGTCTTTCAGATTATACGGGCTCAGTTTGAATAAGACTTTTTGGTTCTAACTTGCGAAATCTACCGGATGTTATTAAATGCTGGGAACATAATGACTTGTAGAAACAGAAGAAGCCAGGTTTCACCCAACCAGTTATGCCTTTTCGATTTTTTTCTAGAACACTACATAATGCATTCCAGCTGTTGATACGTGCATTCCAGCTGTTTACCAAGAAGGGCCCTTGTGATTCATACTTGCACTGATCTTTTACATCTTTTTATGTCTTTACGTTGATTGCTATCTTGAACATTTGGAGTTGGTTTTCCAACAAAAAATGAAATATTTGAGAGAAAATATATTATGCCACATCAGTTTGTGTTAGACATAATGTTTGAAGGGGTACTCCCCCAACGCGGTAATGTCGCTCATGCATTTATCGATGGTCCCTTTACCCATTTAAAACCGTACTATTTTTCCTAGCGGCTCATTTGAAACCAAAATGACTACGAGTATACCCAAATTACGAGTGCTTGTAGACAAGTTGTTGCACATTTAGCAGCCTGGTGCACGGAAGAGGTCATGCAATTCGTAGATTGTTCGAGTTAACTTTTCGAGGAAGCGTAGAAAACCACTGTTTATCTTTTACTTATGCTTGTTATGGAATGCTGACATTGCGCTCATGCAGTACTCTCTCCGGACCAGGGTGAGGCTCTCTCGAGAACCCCGCCCCAACCCCTCAGGTTTTCTCGGGATAGTTGCCGAATGAGAGGACACAGAGGCACGAAACTGTAGTACCTTCACATACATCTGATTTGCATATCTTGAAACAAATTTGAGGACATGATCGTCGGTCCTTGACTCCAAATGGGACAAGCAGAGAAATGTCCCCAAGCATTAAAAGAGCCATCATTCGGAGTAATTACAACATGTCAAGGCCAAGCTCAGACCATGCTGTTCTTTCATCAAGGCGTACAACTCTTTGTGATTAGGTGCGCTTGAAATCGTTTGGAGGGGCGCCATTTCCTCGGAT